>RJWJ010022442.1:0-26862 GCA_004363605.1 Indri indri | reverse complement strand
TATCCTTTTACAAATACTGATCAAATTTCTTTTCTTTGCTTGTGATCTCTTTGGAATTTCAGAGTAATGATACATGTGCCTTTTCTGAGCAAGAAAAATTCAAGGGAGATCACATAGTATGGGAAAGTAAACAAGATTCTGTCTGGGGGCTTAATTCACTATTTTTCCTTCAACAACTCTTATAAATTTTGTTTAGAATCAAAGTCCTGCTTTCGTTAGAATGGCTTATTTTAGAAATCAATTCATATATTTTTAACATAAACTGCATTTACATATAAAATATTTCGCATATATTAATTAGAAGACCAGTGACCCTGCTTCATACTTTAAAAGTATAGTTTCTTAGTGTTTGCTATGTTGAGTCCTTTCCGTGTCAGAAAGGAATACATTACTTGTCATACACAATATTGGTAAGTCCTTCACATGCACCAAGGCATTATTGCTTTCACTCTCGGTCTTCTGAGCTGACCTACATACTGTCAATTCCCCTTTATAGAAAGTCCACCTGGAAGTGGCCTTCTGAAATGAGAAAACTGATGTGGAGTCCCTTAGTCCTTTTGCTTCCCTTTTCAATGAAGGATGTATTGTTTATCTTCTAGATACACAACGCAATGTGAGAGGATACCAAAATAGTCTATATCGCATAAGGTTGAAAGTCACAAGAGTAATCACATTTAGGCAGGAATAATGGGCGATGGGATTGACGAACAGGCCACAATTTGCAGGAACACAGAGGAGAGCCCATTGTATCTATCACTCAAGGTTTCCACAGAAACATAATAGCAAGACATACATATCCTATATTATATATATGTATGTCTATATATCCAGAGACAGAGAGAGTGAGAGAGAGAAAAGGGAGATTATTTTAAGGAACTGGCTTGTGTGATTATGGGGCTGGGCAAGTCTGAAGTCTATAGGGTAGATCAGAAGACTGAAAACTCAGACAGGAGTTGATTCTGTAGTTTTCAAGCAGGATTTCTGTCTCTTTAGGAAACCTCCGTTTTCACTCTTATGAACTTCATTGATTAGGCGTGGCCACTTACATTACTGAAGAAAATTTCCTTTACTTAAAGTGAACTGGCATGGGTAGGCCAATGTAGAGAGAATGAACAAGGACATAAAACTGAAAAGGCAAGTTAATTCAGCCTGGGAAGGACCTGAAAATTCATTGCATTTCCCAAGAGCAAGTAGCCATGGGAGATTGTCAGCAAGAAGTAGCATAATTAGATTTGTCTTTTGGAAAGATTAATCTGATCTTATCATTTTATAGCACAGGTTGAACAAAAGACTAGATATTAGTAGGGATTGGGGCCAAAGGTTATACTTATATTTTCACGAGAAATTATGTGTTGCAGAATAAAAATTAATGGTTATTAGTAGTATGGAGAGAAGAAGAAGTTAAGTATGAGGGGGAAAAACCCAAAAAATGCAATAATTGAACTGCAAAGATCTGACCCATTAAATACAAAGGAAGATAAAGATAATTGTTGGGATTTTCTAAAGGAATACAATGAATAATCCTGTCTCATGACCTGTCTTTTGAGCCAGTTTAGACAGAAGAGTAAGGCATTTGGAGATCAAAATGCCACATCCACTTATAATAAGACTTGGTACTGGAGAGTGTCGATTATATCTGCCCAGAGGGAGGATTCTGAATATGAAAACCCAGGTGTAGACACATTTATCCATCAGAAGTAATGGGCTGGTCACAACCTCTGCCTGTCATCCCTCCTTCCCCCAGTATACCAAGCTTATCAGTAGAGGAGCAGAAAACTCATACTCCTTACGTGGGGTGGGGAGACTGAGTAAGGGAGAGAGGTATGGTGGGAAGTCACGTTCAAGGAAACATCAAAAGGAAGAAAGACATGTTTCACCCATCCCCCACCCCTGTGATATGTGACAATCTCATCACGGTATGAGTCATTTCATAGTATTCCACAAATTGTTTAATTTTCTTTTACATTTTAATTTTACTTCTATTTGTAACGTGTGTGTGTGTGTGTGTTTGTGTGTGTGTGTGTGTGTTTGTGTGTGTGTGTGTGTGTGTATGTTTATGTGTTAAAAGAAGTGGGCAAAATAGGTTAGAAGAAAAAAAGCAAAAAGAGAAAAGGGGGTAGAAACCAAGAACTTAGTAATTTCAATTCACAAAAATTTATAAATTTAATCTACAGAGTATGCTTTACTACTTGATAATAAAAAGGTGATTGCCTCCACAGTGCCAATGAATCTGATTCATACTTCCATACTTATTTATTCATCTATCTATGTAACAAATATTTTTCAACATCTGCAAGTGCCAGGCATGAGTGGTAATGGACCTTGATACAAATAATAATAATAATAATGATAATAATAACTACAACAACATGCCAATAATTACCTGGCCCAGTATTTATAACTATGTAAGTATTCTACGTACAAGGAACTTACAGTGCTGCTTGCTAGACAAGGCATACATCCACATAAATATAATTACCTTTTGTCTCCTATAAACTTAGCAGTTAGTATTACAGTGTCTGGTGATTAGGAACTTAAGGTAAGTTTCATGTTTATTAAATGAGTTGCACTCAGGAATGTCAAAATTATAGAAAAATTTTATCCGTTTCTACCCATTGTCTTCACTGAAACATTCTTTTTGCCTTTGGATTAAAATTTCAACAGACCAAGTGAATCCCATTTGTGGTATTCCAGAGATTTCCATTGTTAAAACCTTATTTTCATTTGATTCAAATCTTCCTCTTCTTTGAAGATTAGGGTATGTTGGAAGCCAGCTTTGTGGAAGTAGGAAGAATATAATTAGTTTCTTCCCTCTTCCTCACGTCATCTAACACCCTTACTCTTCCCTTAATAACTGACAGTTGTTTCTGCTCCCCGCCTCCACCCCGACTCCAGTTGGGCTTTGGGTGGTGGGTAGATTGAGGAAAAAAGGAAAAGTTTTACAGGAGCAGAGCGCATAATCGTAACCTTGTTTGATTCTCTCTGGGTGAGCTAACACAAAGTCCAAGAAATGTCTCTCTTCTTTGGGCACTTTTGTGGGCTGCTGGGAGATACCCTGCTGGAGGTATTGACTCAATTCCCTGGCAATGCTTTATTTTGTTAAGCATTTGCTTTTATGGGTTCCACTCATACAGTCTGTGGATTTTTGATGGTCTGTAGACATACTTTTGAAATGAAATCACTTTCAAAACAGCTGATGAATGGCTCCAGTTAAGGACACCCACACCTGAATGCAGTCAGTGCCTTTACCCTGAAATTAGTGGAAATAGAGATGCCTTCTGCTGTACTTATCCCCACCCTCCCTCTCACATTAGGCCCCCTTTTTTGGCCCTCCCTCCTTTAAAATTTTTCAGGTGTGGTTCAAGTACTGATCCCTCTGAGCCCCAAGCTCTCCAATACACTAGGCATCTTTCCCTAGAATTCCAAAGCCCTTCATTTGTCGTGAGGGTCAGGGGAAGAGAAAGTGAAGAGCTAGCATGCGGCACCAATGGTCTCTGACCTGGCTACACACGGGAATCACTTGGGAGCCTCAAAAACTACCAATACCTGTGCTCCACTCCCAGAGACTGGGATGTCGTGTTTCAAGTAGGGCCTGGGCACCATTAATAATTCTAAGGTATAGTCAAGTTTGGCATCTGCTGCTTTAAAGTCACACTTTCCTCCAGCATCTCCAAGAATACTTTGTTTTTAGATAACCTGTGGGTGGCTGTTGGATCACCAGTGGCAGAGTGATTTTAGATCACCCTCTGGGCAAGCCGCCTGTAGGTGGTTGAAGATCTTTATGTATGTGAGGAGTTTGACACCTTTTATTTTCAGCTTCAGGACTTCAGTCTAAACATTGAGAAAGAAGTAGTTCCATTAAAATGCTTCTCTGTAAGGGCCTATTGGAGTGACCTGTCTGAATGTGGAGCTGATGGATAGGATAAAGAGTTATGTAAGTCCCTTGGAAAAACACAAGGAGGTTACTTAACAATTTTCCAGTCCATTTCCTTTCTTTGTCTCATTTTGTTTTCATTCAAAAAGCACATCATACCCCTGGTCTTAAATGTCACATTCACCTTGCCTACTATTTGCTAGAACTGAAAAGTGTCAAAACTGACCGTCTCAAAATCATACAATTTGATTCTTAATTTTCTTTTGGAATATCTAGCGAATTTTAATCTATGTTTTTGGAAATAGCGTCTCTTCCTTGCTCTTCTCTGACTTTTGTGATGAGAACTTCACAAAAACTTACCAAATTAATTCTTCTCTATAAGCCTCTGAGTTTTCTTAGGCAATGATTTGTCATGATTTTGCAACTGGGATAGTTAAAATACTTCAACTCAGGTAACATCATATTCCAAGCAACTTAATACAATCACGGAAGTTACAAACTTTTCCATGTGAAATCCAAAAAAGAAAAAAAGGAATGTTGAGGTAGAAGTAAGCTTGAAAATAAAATGTGAATGTTCTACTTGTGATGACTAATATTTGGTAAATTATATAGCATTTTATATAAAATAATTTGACCTTCATTTTTTAAGCTGTGGAGTGATTATAATCAAAAGAACAAGCACGTACATGTTTCCCCTCAAGAAATACGAGCATAACTGAATGCTTTTGATGTAGTCATAATAAATTATGTCAAGGTTAAAATGTTGTGCATCCCTAGTTTATATTTGTCAATCACTTTATTAATTTTCAAAAGGGGACTCTCCATGAGTATAAGCTCTGGATGACTTTAACTATGTTTAATAATTCTGCGTATTCTCACATATACTTTATGTATAAGAGCTTCTTAAACATCACACACAAAAGCTGTTGGTTATAGTATTGTAGAATCATTTCATATAGTAGTTTCTCACCTTTTAGCAATCTATTATAACTGAACCTTAAGCAAAAGTCAACTAGTGATTGATAATGATATGAATTCCAATAAGTACTTTAAAATAGGCAGTGAGCATGACCTCTAATTTATAGGCTGAGAATGATTTTATTTTTATAGGATGTATTGGAATTTGTTACTTCTTCTTCATGGTACAATTTATGTTCTGAATTTAATGAAAAGCTCAGCATTTCTCTAAGAACTATATAAGCTAAGATAAATAATGTAATGGCCATGAATGAAAAGAAACAGTCACTATGTCTGTCTGGGGCCTTTTTAAGAAAGTAAATTTAATACTTTCATAGGGGGAAGACAGCACATATGTTATTTTTATTTCTTGTAAATTAACTTTGCAAAATGATTTCTTTGAAACACTACAAGGCTTATCATTAGGCAGTTTCACTTAACAACGCTAAAGCCTTCAAAAAATATCCCTAGAGAGCATTTTGGTTCCAGAGACGGAAGTTGCTAATTGGATTTGGATTGTTGAGTCCTCTAGCTCCCTTACCCTTTGGGATGTGAGTTACTGAGGAGTCTGGAAGGGCAAACATGTGAGGATTATCAATCACGTCTCCCTAGCACAGAAGAGGGGATGGCTTCTGTCATGGATAAACCTTACTGAAGGGTTTATGTAATGAGGTTTCTCGGAGTGGTGGGGTCTGTGCTTTGGTCTGCCCATCATCCCAGCATCCTTTCCTCCTTCTTTTGATTAAAAAACATAAATCCTGCCTTTCTCTTGGGAACTACCTATCCTTCAATTTTTTTCCACTTTGCATCAGCTCCTAAGGTAAAACAGATTTGGCCAATCCACTGTAAATTCAGACGTGTCATGTGATCCATGCTAAACTAATCCTAACCAATGAGTTTCAAATCTTGGGTTTATGTGGGAGCTATCTTCACAAGAAAGGACATTTTCTTACTTCTAAAGTGGCTGAGAGAAAACATGCACACCTGGAGCTGCTAGCAGGTGGGTTGTCGCTGAGAAATGAGGCACCGCAGATGAAAACAGAGCCCTGAGATAGAAAGCATGAGTCCTGATGGCATTCCTGGAACCTCTGGGTTAGATGTGCTTGAAGCCAGATTGTTCTTAAATTTTTAGTTATGTGAATCAATAATTAAGTCCATTTTGCCTTTTAGATAATTCAAATTGATTTTCTGTCACTTGTATCCGGAAGTGTTCTGAATAATACATGTAGGATGCTCTATCTGCAAATACATACACATTTTACACATGGCAACTCATTTAGATAAGTGGTAGCCTGGGTGTTAAATGGGGGATAACTGCTAAGCATCCTCCTTTAGATAGTAAAATAGCAGAGAAGCATAGGTGTTTCTCCACTGGACAATCTAGTTCTGTGTCGAATAAAAGCTATTTTCCCTCTGTGACCAAGGAAATTTCCCTTTGACCTCCATAGCGTTTGGAATTCCATACCAACCAAGCACTCCTCCTTGATATGGAGGAGTTAAAGACAAATATATTTAAGATATTGATCCCTAGGTCCCAGTCTATGATGATGTTATCATCAATGAGTGACAAAATGTGAAAATATCAGGAAAAGCTATGCTTTTTTTCATATAGTTAAATTGTCCTTTATTCTGAGATTTTCTCTTGCCAGTTTTTGGTTTCACACATGTCTCTCTGAGGAGATAAACCTACAATTATAGCAAAGTTCTGTAGTGTTTGCTTTGTTAAATGTCCTTATTCATGAAAATAAAATAGTGACAACCATATTACTGTTTTTTATTAGTATTTTTGTTATCATTGTTGTTATGAAAATAAGGAAATGTTTGAGAAATTCATAGTTGTAAGAACCAGTGCTTTACTGTACCTGAATATTCACTTTGCAATTCTAATTGTATTAAATAATATCTCATAACTCTATATTTCTCACTACTGAACAATACAAAATTGTGAGCTAAATACAAAGTTTATAAGATTCTCCTTTTCTCTTTTTTTGAAGATAGTTCAGATTTACCTGTATGTTTCTAAGCATTGGCTGCTGCTAGGGGTTTGAAATAGCCCCTAGCATGGTGCATATCCTACAGGGCATTAAACAAATGAGTTAAAAACCAACAAAAGTGTGATACAGTCACAGAGGTGTGAATGGGGACTTCAGCATTGTGAGTAATTACCACTGAGACACTGCAAATCTCAGATCCAGTGGACAGACACAGGAATAGAAGACCTTAGAGTAATGGCATAAAGGCTTCTTTGGAAACTTTGGCTGTGGTGATGTTCAGACGGGTGCAGGCTAAATTATTAAACAGTGCAAGGGGAGCTTTTCTTTACTGTCCTTATTTGGTCTGCTTATTACAAAAGGAGAACAGGAAAATAACAGGTGCAAGCAAGTAAGGAAAGATGATACTGAAGTACTGAGCTCTAGAAAACTAGTAAATCACAGAAATCCTGGAAAAACCCAAATAAATAACCTTTTTCTGACACCCTCATGTATATCCTGCTCCTAACTTAAGGGAAATCTCATAAGCAGTTACATTAAGTGGGCAAACAACCAACCAACACCAAAATCTGATTGAAAACGCAATAAAGAACAATTACAGCCTTTTCTGGGGGATTTAGCAATCATAGAGGAAGAAAAGAGACTATCACTGTATTGAAGATTAGCACCCCTACCTGGATTCATGCCCTTTGTTATGTGATTTTGCCAGTCCTCCTACTATACCCAGAAGGTGCTTCTCTGTTTCTTCATTCTGGGCTTAATGATGTGACTGACTTCCTTTGGCCAAGAGATATTAAGAGACATGACACAACAGAGGCTTGAAATTTGTATGTTCAGTTAGGTTTTTATTTTTATGCTTCTGTAAATGCCTTTCAGAGAACTTCGGCCAGATGATGAAGATATTTATTATCAATCAACTTCAGCCTCCAACAAAGACAAATAGATGAGAAGTTAGCCCAACTCACAGGAGGCAGCCACACAAAGCTGGACTCACAGATTGAAACATGGCCTCTCAGAACAGTCCAGCTTAAGTCCGCAGGGCCATGGGCAGGAGAAAAATTGCTTATAGTGGTTTGCAAATGAGTTCTGAGGTATTTGTTACACAGCACTATCATGACAATAGCAGTTACAATTGCTACCACAGAACTTCCTAAGAATTTCTTTTGAGTTCTGTCTCTCTCCAAATTCTCAATTGCTCTGGCATTTGCACTAATCTGCCTTCTCTTTCTCTATTGCATCATGATATGACTCCACTCTCTTATACAAATACTTCTTTGTTAAGTAAAATATCTGAAAACTCTTTCAGTTTTGCAGATTTGTATCACTTCCTTTCCTCAACCCAAATACTCCAAGGGCCACCATCAGAGCAGCACAATAAAATGGTTCACTTTCTCAACAAGTCAGGGTAGGGGATAAGGAACAGTTGTAAGTTTTCACTTAACTGGATCAGTTCCAGTGTACTGGGCACTCTTCTGAGCTTAAGACATGTATAAACTCACTTGAATCAGAACACCCTTATTATTATAACCATTTTATAACAGAGAATACTGAGGTTTATTGAGGAGGTAATAGCATTCTGGGTACTCAAGGTATCAGGGTAGAATATGTCTGGACAGATAAATCTTCCACTTTCTGGAAGGAGGAGACACTGAAATCTGCTACTGAAATGTGAAAATGAAATTCCAAGTTAGGCAGAGCAGCGGAAGTTTTATACTGAATCCTGTTTGTACCAATATCCTGCCCTAGAGGCCTTGGGTGGTTGTAGGATTTTGGTAAGGAAGTATGCAAGTGGGTTTTCTTTGATTAGCACCTGGGATAGAGCTGGGGCAGGAACTCCCAGATACAGAGTAATCACGTCTTACTTTCAACTTCAAATTGGTTGCGGCAATCATACGCTCGTCTGCAACTATTTCCATCAGGCTTACATTGCATGATACAGATTATCCCAGTGCCCACCTGCAGTCCCCTCCCTTCCCCAGTGTAGGAGCAAATTATATTTTATGTGCTTGCTTTGCAGTTTCACGGATAGTCCCCACTTAAATCCCACCCAGTGCTTTTAAGATTAGTGAGAAAATTATCCCCTGTTCTCCTTTCCTTTCCTAACTGGGTCACTGGCTTTGTGCTGCCCCCCGCCCCGCAACACAAACACAAGAAGTCTTTGGAAGAAAGGCTTTCAGTTTAACTCTTCCCTGTATAGGTCTAATTTTTTTTTTAACTCCTCTTTCCTGTTATCATGATCTAACTGGCAGCTACACCACAGATCTGCAGCACTGCAGGAGTTCTAATGCGCATTGGGATGCTACTGGAGTTTATATGGTCAACCTCCCCAATTAACCAATTAACGATACTATTAGAGTAGCTTGTATTTCTGTTAAGACCAAAGCTATCTTTTGTAATATCCAATTTATCACAGTTACTGCTGGTTGTTACAGGAGTGGGGCTCTATCAGAACAAAACTATCCTTTCTTACTCCATATTTGCAAGTAATGGCAGAAGGCAACTGGACAGGGTGGGGAGTCCGAGGAGAGCTGACTGTAGCTCAATGTGGAAGGAAAACGCTGGACTTACCTGTAGATTCACAAATAGTATCAGGCCCCAAGTTTCTGATAAAGTTGCCCAAATTCTGATTTTTAAAAGATAACCACAATAAAAATTAATATCTCCTTTTGTGAATTAAAAAAAGCAAAAACCACCTGAAGGGTTATACTTACTAAATCATGTAAGACAACAGTGTCAGAAAGTGACTCATCTGTGATTATTATTCAGCACCTCTTAACACCTTTTCCTTCCCTTGAGAGTAACATGGCAAGAAGAATCTCAGAATTGTCTCAGTCTTTCCTTTCAGGACGTATTTGTTATACTGTAGCTAAAAAGGTGTTGCTATATTTTAAAGTATGTGTCAAAACCTCACTATGTGGGACATAGAGAATTGCAAACTTAATTTTTACCAAATATGTAAAAACAAGTCTGTCAATGACTAAATATGTCAAGAATCCTAAAGAATGGCTGAAGTCATGAAAAACCCTGACCTGTCTTCTGTATGTAATTATATTCACATCTGGAAAATATTCTACTTTAAGAATTAATCTGCTTTTGAATACTAATTATTCTCTTTAAAGCTATCTAAAACAGCAGTCTTTAACAATAATGTAAACATTAATTAATGAGTAGAAGGTAAAATAACTTTATAGATGTAAATATGTACACATAGTAACATATTATGAATTTATTTTAATCTTTTATTTTCAGCTATTGTTGTACTTTCTCCTTTATGTTCTTCCTTCTCTTCTTCCAAATGTAAATATTGGGCATTTGCTACTTGCTAGGCACTACTTCATAGACAACATTAATTTAGAAACAAACAGAAGAAAATTCCTTCTCTCATATGTCTTAGCTTCTATCAGGGAAACACTAATAATAAACACATGTACAAATAAACTCATGTCTCATCAAGTGGGTATAAGTGCCCTCAGGAAAAATAAACAGCAAAAGGGGAGACAGAAAGAGCCATGGTAGGTAACTCTGACACAGTGATCAAAGAGGTCTCTCTGAGGAGATGGCATTTGACCCCAAACTGGAATGAATGAGCCAATTTAGATATCTGTGCAAGAACTTTCTGGCCCAGGAAAACAGAAAATGCAAAGACTGTAAGGAGAGATATTTGACTGAAGTTGGAGGGAATCCAAGGGAAAGTGTATGATAAGGGATCAGAGACATGGCCAGAGCCTGGTGATTGTAGTCTGTTGAAAAAGTTCCAAAACCTAGAGTTAGAAAATTATAGGGCAGACTTAGTTGACATTTTCCAGTCTATCCGTGAAGAGAAGATGAACTCTGCAAAGTCGGTGATTTTTTGTCTGTTGTAGTCGCTGCTGTATTTCCAGTGCCTTGGAGACTGCATGCATGAAATCAAAAGTTCCTAGTAAAATCAGGCTATCCTCACAATTGATATGAAATTATTCTCCCATCTCTTTGTTTTTTTAAAATTTTAGTTAGTTTTTATCCTGTTTTGTCATTTCTATGCTTGTAGTTTGAGTTTTAAAAGCATATACTTTGACTTTGAGTCCAGCAGTTCTATAAGGCTGTAAGAGAAAGCAATCCCCCACCCAAAAGATGTCCGCTGTCTACCTTCTTCAGCCCACCCTTGTCCTGTGCTCACTGGTACTCACTTAAAGCTATTTTTGATTATTTTTTTCTATGTACTGTCTGTTTCTAAAGGACAAGTAGTGACTGACATCCAAAGTATACATGATTGTGGGTATGAAAATAGTTTTAGAGCTGAGCCATGAGATTACACTTCCTTTTCTGTACATTTCCTCGGTTTCCATCAATTTAATAAACTTATGAACTTTATGGTTATTTGGGAGGAGTTTGCTATGTACTTATTGTTAATGCATCCCCGATTTCACCCTCAGTGGGGTAAATCATGTCTCAATGCGGTAACTGTTTTCTCAATTATTCTCAATTTTGTAGGCTTGAAGTCTCCCTCGGTCTTTTCTGACCTGATTCAATCTGGTTTGATTACTCTAGAATTCTGACAGCCAGTGGCTTTGTTTTCATAATCATCCAGTTTTCATTCTTTCCACTTCTTTCTCTTATTCATTCCCCTTTTTCCTAGAACCTGATCTTGTGTCTCTGTTTGTTGCTTCTGTCTGGTAGAGCATATCCTCCTAATGGCTTCTGCAACAGAAATGCATGCAGGTAAAATTTTTGAGTTCCTGTGTCATGCAAGAGAAAAGAAGCCAAACACCATTAGAGACACACTTTTACACTAAGTAAAATGTAAAATGAAATCTATTAGTAGAATTTAGGGCAGAAAATCAGCAAAGGGGGCAGTGGTCATAATTGTCGAACAGAGAAGGGGACTAAGGTTTGACTAAAGGAAGGCTTCCCTGAAGAGACAACAGAGGTGGATTCCTGAGGTTTTGAAAATTCCCAATCTTGAGTCTTGGCATGGTTCTATTTTTATCTGTCACGTATCACTCTTAGTGAGATACTTTAATTTGGAAATCCATGTCTTTGTTTCCAGGAAATGAGTTGGAAATTATATTGTTGGTGGCTTTACAGGTCCTGTTTTCTGTTTCCTTTCTGGAACTCCTGTTATTCAGACACTTTTCTTCAAGTTTTCTTACCTTTTGTCTCCTATTTTCAATCTATTTGTATACTTCACTGTCCTAAGGATTTCGTCAACTATGTATTTTGACTTTTATTGTTCATTTGTGTTTTTATTTTTATTTCGGCTGCTCCAGCTACCTAGAAAAGACTCTTTTACTCTGTGACTGTAGGATGTTAACCTAGTTGTTGGAGTTCTAGGATCTGAGGAGGGAGAACTGGAGTAGGTCCAACTTTTAGGAAGTAAATTTTCTCTTAATTCCTCTGTTGTCAAAATATGCATCTGTCCTCAGCTATGGCTAGTGTCCAAGATTCTCTTTTCCAGTTTCCAAAGAATAAACCTTCAGCCTTCTCCCAAGGCATGGCCATGGGCAACCATAGGTGGGAGCAGAAGGGGAGCTGGAGACAGTCTCTTAGCTTAGCAGAATGGGGAAAGAAGTGCTGGTGTCTGCATGCTTCTTTTGAACATTTTTCAAACTTTCTGCTTGCAACCTCTCTTTTTTTGCTATTTCCAAAGAGAGCTAGGTATTGCCAGTAGTGGTTCTTTTAGGGTATCTGTAGCACAAATTGCATGAACTTTTGGCTGTCCCCACTATCACTGCATAGAACTCAATATTCAGGGGTGCACTCTGTCAGTTATCACATATTTTTCTACTTTCTAGCTCTTAAAATGCTTTTGTTCATGCCTCTTTAAAGTATCATTTTTATATTTATTTCTTTATTTAAGTTTATTTATTTCTTATCATTATTATAATGGGATCTGAAGGAGAGAACAGAATCTAATGGTTGTTTTCATTTTCTTAACTCTAACTGGAAGCCTGCCATTTATTATTTTGAAATATTTTCATTAGTGTCTTAATTCATTCATTTGTAAAATTTATGATATAATAATTTGAATGCACAGGTTTTTTTCCTGAGGTTTTCATGGGTATAACTCTTATTCTTATCGTGTAATTCTCTATTTTTGCAACATCTTTAGATCAGTATACAAAGTTAGCTTTATCCCCAAAGTTTAGCTATTGTTACACTGATTTAATAGGCCCATGTCCTCCAACACAGTAGCCACTAGCTACACTGAGGAACTGAAAGTGAATTTAAACTCACTAAAATAAAACAAAATTTAAAAATTCAAGTATTTATTTATTTGTATATTTATTTATTTATTTTTGATCACAAGAAAATTCAGAAGAGATCAGTTTATTTATACCACCCTCCTTTACAGCAACAAATAGACACTTATGGCTTGTGGCTAGAATATTGGTCAGTGCAGATATAGAATATTTTTGTCATGCAAAACAGTTCTATTAGTCAGCGATCATTTAGAATTAAGTAACCTTGGGTTACATAGTGAAGAATATATATATATTTTTGATTCTCTTTAACTTTTTCTGACTAAATGTAGAACAGAAACTCCCAGAGTTAAATGTGCCTATGAATCCCTTAGATGTCTTGTTAAACTGCAGATTCTGCATTAATAAACCTGAGCTGGAGCCTGATATTCTGCACTTCTGAAAAACTCCCTGCGTGGTGCTTGATCTGCTGGTTTTGGAACAATGCTTAGAGTAGAAAGGTTCTGAGAGAGAGGGAGAGAAAGAGAGAGAGCACATTAATTTGGTTTAGTAAGCTTTTGCCTTTGCTCATTACTTGTAAATATTCCTTCATAACTAAGAGATAGAAGACCTCTAGGACAGATCCCACTGAAGGCAGCAGGATAGAGACAGGATTTAATAATATTCCTTTGTTTATATGTATAATTTTGAGAGATTCCATCTAGTCACACCTTCCTTTGTTCACTTGCTTATTCAATAGATGTTTTCTGAGTGCTCACTACATGGCAAGCATTATTGTAAGTGCCGCACATACAGTCACAGTGATAACAGAGCAAGAGATACGCAGACGGAGCACAAACCATTAAGGAAATAATTGAATGACTGAAGTTTGGAAAACCTCATGATGGGTATAAACTGCTACTGGACTGTGATGCTATTTGCTAAGACTGGATTAAGTGCAAACACACCAGAATGAGAGAGAACACCTGGCTGTTTGGGAACTTGGAGTTGCTGGAAAATCATACGCAGAGGTCGTTGGTTGAAATGAGGCTGGAGGCTTGACAAAGCCAGTATCCAGAGAGATGTGGAGGTCATTGTTTGCCAAAATTTGGTTTAAAAAAAGCAGGAACTTTATCATGCAGGTATGAAATCAGCAAGCATTGAAGCAGTAGTTTCAGAGGGATAAATCAAAGGGAATTGAAATATCACTTTTAAAATCAGTTGGGAAATTATGTGACAGAATTAGAACAGTTCTAACAAGTTTCTAATAAATAAAGGATATTTGAAAATTATGAATCCAAAGCTATTTATCTGGATTTGAACGGCTGAAGATTTATATAGGCTCTTACCATGTGTGACAACAATCTACATCCATTAGAAATAAGCCATAATTGACCCTAACTACAAAGGTTCATTTTACTCACTTTTGTCCACTTTCAGAATTGGAATCTTAAGTCTAATAATTAATACTATTCCTTAGTTGCAAGCATCTTACATACTATCCAGAAACATTTTTCAATGTTAGACTTTATACATTGGCTTTAGAAAACTCAAAAATTTTCTTGAAAATGACCAAACCTCCGTTTTGTTAATACAATGAAAAATGTGTGACATATACTGTAATATGCATCACCTCACTAAGAGTTTGGAGAAAACCTTGAGGAGACATAAGCAATGTCTTCTCTGGCTGGGTCTGAAACAAGGTTTTAAATTTATGTGTATTACTCCACAATATTTACTGAGCAACTGCTCTGTGCCAGAGATACTATATGACAGAAACAATGATGAGAAAGAAGAGCCTGGATTTTTGTTTGCTATGACATGTGCTATGCAGGCTATGATGCTCGCTTATTTTCTCAAGGATTTCTTATCTTTATTTAGGCATCGTTTTTTTTTCCCCCATTTCTTTTTTTTTTTTCTTAATTTCAGAATACTACAGGGGGACAAATGTTTAGATTGCATATATTGCTTTTGCCCCACCCGAGTCAGAGCTACAAGCATGTCCATCCCCCAGATGGTGAGTATCGCACCCATTAGGTGTGAATATATCCACCTCCTCTCACCCTCTCCCACCTGCTCGACACCGGATGAATGTTACTACAATATGTCTCTGACAACTTCATGCTTTGCCATTAGAAAACCTGAAATATAGGAGACCTTTTGAATTTTTGAGTTTAAATTTTGAGATTGCTCTCTCTTTCCTAAGGCACACATATCCTTGATTGTTCCAAATACAATAAACTTGAAAGCTTGTAACTTTAACCCAGTCACTAGCAAGCTCTTTAATTAGGGTCTTGATTCACCATGTCTGTGACATGTTTTCATTGAGTTGTATCACCTATTTACTTTCTAAAATGGCGGTGTGCTATGTAAATAAGGCTTCCCTTGCCTTCGAGAAATCTGCAAACCAGGAATTAAACTGAGTACATAAAGATTTATAATGCAGGTAGCATGCAATAAATACTTTAATATAAGAAGAAAGTGGTATGGAAGCACACGAAAGAAGAAAATTAATTCTGGCTAGAAAGATCACAGATAAATTCATGGTGGTTACGATGGTTAAATTTAAATTTCACAGTGAGTACAGAAAAGGTAGGAGGGAAGAAGCCCCAGATAGCAGAAGAGTATGAATTAAATCATAGATATGGAAAGACCATATTGGAGAACTGAGAGCATTGTGGGGGAGAAAGCAAAGGGGGGTTAGACCATGGGGAACTGCCTTTTCCCTATAAATTCCTCCTCGTCTCAAATCACTTTCGAGCTCTCATGATAAAATTCAAGTTGTATAGTCGCCAATTTTCCTCTCCATTCTTCATGATTGCTTTTCTCCATTCAGCTTGACTTCCTTGTGCGTGTATCTCAATTTTCTTTCATAAAATTGAGATTGTCTCTTCTCAGATTGTTTCTTTAAGAAATTTTAATTTGTGTTTAATGGCTCCAAGTACAGATTCATCCTATAATTTATTCCTAAAGTAAGCCAACTTGCTGATTTATTCTGATGATTTAAGCAGTTGTTGAATATTCAAAAAAGTGCTTCTACTACATAAGGTCATGCCTGTCATTAAGAAGGAACATGTCAATTTTATGATGACTTTAATAAAAATATCAGAACTATTAAGTGGCATATAACCTACTCGACTTTCTTTACATTTTAATGACATTGTTTTCTATCATTTAATTGTGGTGTATAGGCATTTAAAATTTCAATCTGCTGGAAATATGTGGTTGGTGTCTGAAGACATGAAGAAGCATTACAATCCATTGCAAAAGATGAAATGTATGTTTCATTTAACTTTTTTACAGTCATTTTTTAAATAGTGCTGATAAGTTGTTTTGTAGTCCTGAGTTTTTATTTTATAAATTATGCCAGGATTATTTATGAAAACTTATATAAAAAGTTATATTATGAACATATATATATATATAATATGTAATACATTCATGTTTCTAGGATTCTTTTGGAGCTGGCTTAAATACAGTCAAAATTTCCCATGGTATTCCCCAATCCTCTCTGTCCATTCCATTTTTCGGTAACTCGGAAACTCTGAGGCATATGATATTGCTAATATGAGGCTAATGAAACTTTATATTACCTTTGTCAGTACATTTTCATTCAATGTAACAGGCATTCTGTGTTTTATTTCTTTTCAGTAACATCTTTTTTCACAAAATATCAAGGTATACTTGGGAGATTTTTTTGTAAGCAAAATATAAAAAAAAAATCAGCATCAGCATCTCTGAGAATACCAGAGGATTCCAGATGTCCATATTCATATTCCGCCTATAGTTTTGACCAAAAATTCTCAGTCCCTGGATTGATACTGAAACTTTCTCTCAACAAGATTAAAAAAAAAAAAAAACAAACAAACTTAAAGTTAGTTACAGGGTCATTGAATATGACAATGCCTGGCTCTGGTTCTATTTCTGAAACTTTTTTTCTATCTTCTTATTGAACAACATTTCAGTTGATTATATTTGTTGGTAAATTCTACTGAAATAACACAAATTCTATGCTGATCTTTTCAAACTAATTTTTTTTTTTTCAGATTTAGTCTTAAGCAGTGTTTAATCTTGGAGGGTTGTCTTGTATTTCTAATTATGAATAAACAGTAGAAAACAGAAAGTTCTACTTTGGATTTTTTTTGTAGCAACGTACAACGTTGAGACTTTTTACTGGTACTTGTAGAAAAATATGAAAAAAGTAAATAAACAAATAAATCTCCACAGTGATAAACTACCACCGGTTTTATACTTCATCAATCTACAGTGTCATTTTTCTGAAGTATCTGGGAATTAGGGAGTGTCAACAAGTTTAGCCATCTGTCAAGCATTTGTTAAAGTTATTTTGTTTCAGGTGTTTTCAGTCATTTGTGGATCTTAAATAGTTGATACTTTTGATTTCAAAATGACGGTTAAACTTTGTTTGTACATCAGTTGAGTTGTGGATTTTTTTGAATTAGCACTGGACACTATACCCAATATCTCTATAAAGTTCAGTCTTTAAAGGTTGTTATGACAACCTCATATTTTATAAGTAAATGGAAGATAAAGAGGTAGAGTTCTCATAATCTGATAAGAATTTTTATAACCTGTTTTGCATTTTATTCAAGCCACAGCTTGTGAAATGGTCTATATCTACTGAAAAGAGTATGTCATCTCTTAGATTTTTGAGCAGGGAAATTTTTTTTTTTTTTTTTTTTGGCCATTTTTGAATTGTCCAAGCTGTGAAGATAATAATCTATGCTTGGAAAAGAACTGTTTATAAGAAGGATTCAAGTATTATAAATCTTCAAGATCGTATATGTATATATCCTTTTTCTCACACTCCATTGATGATTCTCGAATATTTGGGGAAGATTAATTATGTAGAATTGGGCTGGCTATCATTCCAGCTTTGGTGGAACAGATATTTTGTCTCATTTATGTCCAGAGTTCAGCTTTCAGACCTTATGCTGAGTAGATGTATAAAAGCCAATGCATCTTCCCTCAGGGCTCCAATTCGATTTAATATTATAAAGAACACATCTGCTAGCTCCTAAGTATAGGAGTTGTTCATCCTAGAGCTCAGGTTGCAGCCATAAGTCACACATTGCTGAAAAGAAGTGAGGTTTGAGGGGTCCTGCCCAGTGCTGGAGAGGGCTCCCATGCTCTGCTCCCAGGCAAGGGTGATCTTCCCATTTGTACCATCACGCATGATTATTTGAAAGAATCTTGTTCACTATCCACTTTTACATTCAGTGGTGAAGGTTTGCACCTAACCACTTTGGTAGGGCTAAAGTCTCTCTAGGATGGTAGAATTTATCTCCATTGCCTCGCTGGATGGGGAGCAGAGGGCCCTCTGGGCTCTGACACACTTCTTGTGGCAACAGGTGGTCTAATGTCAGCAGCTGAGCTGGGCCCTGAGGAACAAAAAAGGAACAGCATGGCTAACAAGGTGATGCAGTTTCCCAAATTTTTGTGTATGGAACTCTGGAGAAATTCCCTGCTGTTTTAAGAGATTGAAGCCTGTTTCTGGAACACTAGGTTTCTTAAGGGAGGCATGAGCCCTTTGCAATATGCTTAGTCAAGAAGCCTCCCTGCACTAAAAAGATACATGGATACAGAACCACAGTTTCTTTTCTCTACTCAGTTTCAGGGCTGGCCCACTCATTTTGGTTTTTATTTGCCCAGATGGAATCTCAATGCCCATCCTTGCTACATTTTTGGTTTGGACCACATAATATTCACCCCAAATAATATCTCTAAAGATTTGGGTGTGTGAGGGACAAGGTGAGGGAGGGTAGATGGGATGGGGGAGATACATTCTTTTTTGTCTTAGAACACCTTGGACGCTTCACACACATGTATTTACCTCCTCTCTCCAGCTCTGTGCTCTTCCCTGAGCTATATGTTGCCACCTTCCCTTTCATAGCAGGTACAGCTGAATAGCCTTAAGGGTCAATTAATTAGGAACAGAATAGCAGATTAAAAAGTATTAGTTCTTTGAAAACCAGTTTTCTTTTCCAGTTTATTTACTATTAATATATAGATTCATTTTCTTTCACATTTTAATTCACTTGAGCAAATATTACCAACCACCTATGCTCTGTACGGTCATTCCTATCAGTACGGGAGATATTAGAGGGATGAAGGACTGTCCCAATTTATCCAGAGAAAGAGATTTAGGAATAACTATATGATAATGTTGGATTTCTTTTATGTCGCTAACTGTGTAGAGTTGTAAAAGGAATCAACTCTGCCTCTATTTTAAAGGTAGGTCGGAGAAACCTTCTGGAGGTCTTGAACAGCTAAATTCAACAAAGGAGCAATGCTCTTTATATGACTTTAATAAAATTGTAAATAAACGTAGCAGTGTAAAAAGATTTTTTTCTTTGAAACTGTATGTTTATTGGGGGGGTGTGTGTGCCTGTATGTGTGTTTCTACACTTATTGAACACATATTATGCTTTAATTGCTTAAGATCTATTTCTTTTATCTGCATGGACTAGCACCTAACAGTACCGATTACAAGCAATACATATTGAAAATGATTTCTTGAGTCAATTAATTAAAGTAAGAAACTCATGAATCACTATTTTATGATGTAAAGAGTTGTAAAGAACTTTATTCCTTGATTATAGTTAATGACAAACAGAAAAAAATCTTACTCGCAGCTAACTCTTTGCTGAAGGAAGCATTTCAGTTGGTATATTTCTCTTATAAATTCATTACTTTATAACCCTATGGGACTGAAAACCAGGGGTGCAGAAGGGTGATATAATTAATTTTAAATATTATATTTCTTTATTTCTACATATCAGTAGACAAGAAAATATACAGTACCCACTGAAAACCACCAGTAGCAGGGCGACTCTACACTTGTATATTTTGCAATAAACATCAAAATTATGAGGATATTTGGAATTACTATTTTTGAAAAGTTGAAGATCTCAGAAAAACTCATTTTATACTACTACACTAAACAAAAAACAAAGACTTTGTAAGATACAGCTGGTGACAGTAAATATTTAGCAAGAAAATATATGCAAATGATATTTCTCTAGGCATATCCCTACTCACAAGAGGATGTGTCTGGAATTTTTCCTCGTCTGATAGGCCCATTTCTAAATTTGTTATGCATTTCAGGACCAAATTTTGTTCTTTTCTCTCACTCTCTTGAATTTCCTTTCATTGCTGTCATTTTTTGTCCAAGTTTTAGTTGTGTAATTCCTAAAACCTGCCTTCTACACTCAGCTACAGTTTAGACTAAATAGTTCCTTCAAACATACATTAGAATGACCCATCCATGCCTGAAATTTTACAATTAACTTGAAAGGTAATGATCAAACTGGTCTAACTCATTTACAGTACAAGTGCAAATGGGGAATCTGCTAGCAGATGTTGATGTTATTAATGAAAAGATAAGAACAATAGAATAGGATCAAGATGGCTGACTAGACACAAATAGTATGTGCCTCCTCCACTAAGAGGAACCAAAGTAGTAAGCAGATTATCACCTTTAGAACAGATCATCTACAAGAGAATGCCAGGATTCACCAGAGAAGCAATGGGAAGCACCAAAATTAGGTAAGGAGAGGGTCCAGGGCAACTTGCCCAGTCGGGGGGCCAGCTAATAGCCAGGAGGAGCTCCTGGATGGGGTGAACAGTAAGAGAGAATCCTCCAGGGCTCTACTCTCCAAGACAAGCTTTTATGATCTTCGCTACGAGAGAACCCCTCTCACCCAACCCACACAGGTCTCAGGCTTAAAATAGGGAGCTGCTTGCAGATTATATAAGACATTTTTCCAGAAAGAGAACTTACACAGGATCCCACAGGAATGTCCCACAGGGGACATCTGAGCCTGTCCCCATTCTGACAGCCTAGACCCTGGGGTACTTTGGGCAAGCCAGCAGCCACCACACAGTTCCCAGGAGGGATAGAGGACACCAGGCACTCCCTGGGATCCCTGGGAGGGTATCCTCCACCCTACTGTGGGCTATTTGTGAGACTGAGACATGGGCAGACAGCATTTTCCATACTTTCTTGCCACACTTTCTTACTCATGGCCTGGGTGGGGCCCCAGCCTTTCTGGTTGTAGGTCTAAGGTTCCATTTTGAGGTTTTGACACTGAGCTGTGCCCCATGTTCAGGCTGGATGTGGCTGCAGCCCCTGCCTTGCTGGGAATGGCAGAGAAATCTGGCTTTTCAGCACACATCTCGAATGGTGCCCACCATTCTGCAGCCAGTTGCTGTAGGACTGAGACTCAAGAAAGCTACACTCCCCGCAGTTTCCTACAAGCACAGCCTGCCTGGGGAAGGCCCCACACTCTCTTGCCAAAGGCCCAGGGTGCTAGTTTGGGAGTTTGAAGCTATACAGTGCCTCACCCAGCTGAGGGACAGGGAACCTGAGCTCTCATACACACACCTAAGACAATTCCCACTGCACTGCTATGGGCTGCTATGGAACTAGGTTGTGTGTGTATGACACTTTCCCTTGCATCTTGTATTTACTGTTTTCCTAGAAGGCACCCACCTTCTCTGGTCACAAGTCCAAGGTATTAGTTTGGGACTCAAAAGCTGGGCAGTGCCCCACCCTTGGGCTGAGCTGTACCCCTCCCAGCTAAAGAGGGACACAGGAGCCCAAGCTCTCCTATTATTCCTAGCACAATTCCCACTGCTCTCCTGCAATCTGCAGTGAGACTTAGACGGGAGTCAACAGTACTTCACCCAGCATCTTGCCCATATTGTTTGCCTGGAAGAGGCCCCATCCTCTTGGCTTACAGGCCCAAGGTACTATTTTGGTTGTTTATAGCTAGGCAGCCCAGGAAAGGACATGGAGATGGGGACCTCTCCTCCTCCAACCACATAATGTTGTGGACATAGCCACTTCTGCTCCCAAACATGAGCTTTTGTGTGAATGAGCTGCAGGACACCAGTTCTAGGTTTGTAGGAGGGGTATAGATCCAATAGTACTCTGCTTACTGCACCTGAGTTCTGCATAGAGGGTGCAGTTCATTTCCCTCCTTTCACAGACAGGCAGTGCTTTGGCAGCTGTATCAACATGGGAATCTCAGTGTCGGAGTCTCTATAACACTGGATCCACAGCCAATGACCCCCAGAACCCACTCAGGCACAGCAGCATTGGGGGACCAGTGGGTCCTGGGAGAACTGGAAGTCTCTTGGAGCTTGGACATTGAAAGCATGCTGCTTCCAGCTGAGAGGAGAGTACAGAATACCAGAGGGCCCTTTAGGACAAAGGGGACCAGGGAACTAGCTCTCCAAGATTTGGGGCTTTCTCACCCATCCCCCTCCTCAGCGCACTGCTGACAAGGTGACTGTGGCCATTTCTGCTCAGGACAGGTAAGAATTCCATAGGGAAAGATTAAGCAAAGGCACTTGTGAGTGGCCACCCCACCTCTGACAGAGCACCTATCACTTTCAGGATTCCACAGAGCTTGGGGCTCACTACTCTCCTTCTAAAAAGCCATAGCAATCACTTTTGTGTGCCACAAAAACAAAAACTACCCCCTCCCCTGAGAGAGGGCAGGGCTAGCAGTTCTCTTTCTGACCTGCCTTTCTCTACTGGGGGGAGCCTACCCTCCCTGGAGGCAAAGTCCCTGGCACAACCACACCTCCCCTGCTGGAGCATATCAGCCACAGCCCACAGTGAGTCTGGTAACCCTTCACACAGAGGGTTGAGCTGCTCCCATCACCTCCACCACATCTGCGTCAGGGTGGGACCTGGGAATCTGGGTGTTTTTATGCCCCCTGAGGACAGAGACAGCTACCACTGCTGAAAGAGGGAGGTATGAGTGTTTCGTGCATCCCACACACAACTGCCTGCTGCTACTAATCTCATCATAAGGGCAGACTTATAGTGCATCCATCATTCTCCTGCCTGAATACTCTTCTGGAGCAGGAGATCACCCCACCCCTCACTATCACAGCGAGTGCCTGATCTCAGGGAGGCTTGAGGGCAGGTTTGCCAGTTTGGTCTCTGTCTCAGGGCCCCAGGACTCAGGCATGCCACCCAGGGGCCTGGTAACTGGAAATTACCTAATGAAATCCATCACCACTGGCATCTGAACACCCTTCCAGTCTGAAGTCCAACTGACCCAAATTGTCAGCAATGCCATAGTGGGCATTTACCTGTACAAACAGAACAGCAGTGAACCTCTCCCTCTCCATACTTTCTGCACTGAGCAAGAGAATTCCAAGCAGAGGAGAACAGGTAAACCACAAAGCTGCTGGTTTTGACCTGAGAGAAGAGCTTCTAGATGAAATGGAACCAGCATAAGAACTCTGGAAATGTGAAAAAAAAAAAAAGGCTCTTTTGATATCCTCAAAAGGCTCACACTAGTTCTACATTAATTGACTCCAACCAAAAGGAAATTTTTGAAATGTCAGATATGGAATTCAAAATATGGTTCACAAGCAAGCAAGCTCAATGGGATATATCAGAAAGCTGAAACCCAACAAGAAGAAACCAAAAAAATAATTCAGGACATGAATAAAAAATTCACTAAAGAATTTTAGTTTAAAAGAAGACATAACAACTTACGGAACTGAAAGAATCATTTAGGGAAATACAAAATACAGCGTAAAGTTAAAAAAAATATGCCACTCAAATGGAAAGCAATAGCAAGCAGAAGTGACTGTTACCATATCAGATAAAACAGACTTTAAATTAACAACAGTAAAAAAAGACAAAGAGAGTCATTATGTAATGATAAAGGGATTGATTGAAAGAGATGGTCTAACAATCCTAAATATATATGCACCTAATACAGAAGCTCCTTGATTCATAAAACAGATACTACTAGACTTAAGGAAAGAAGTAACAGCAACATCATAATAGCCAGGGACTTCAACAGTCTAATGACAGAAATAGATAGATCGTCAAGGCAGAAAATCAACAAAGAACCACTGGAATTAAAAAGACTTCCACATTGGAAAAGGAGAGGTTGGACTATCTCTTTTGCTTACAATGTGACCTTGTATCTAGAAAACCCTGAAGACTCCTCTAAAAGACTCCTGGAATTGATAAATGAATTCAGCATAGTCTCAGATTGCCAAATTAAGGTACACAAATCAGTGGTATTTCTATACACTAATAACAGTCAAACTAAGAGTCAAACAAGAACTCAGTATTATTTATAACAGCTACAAAGAAAATAAAATACCCAGGAATACATTTAACCAAGGAGGTGAAATATCTCTATAAGGAGAACTATAAAACACTGATGAAAGAAAACCTAGGTGACACAAACGAATGGAAAAAACATCCCATCCTCATGGATTGGAAGAATCAATATTGTTAAAATGTCCATACTGCCCAAAATGATTTAGAGATTCAATGTGATTCTCATCAAAATGCCAAGTCATTTTTCACTGATCTAGAAAAGTCAATCCTAAATTTTATATGGAATCAAGAAAGAGCATGAGTAGCCAAAGAAATTTTAAGCAAAAATAACAAATCTGGAGGTATCACACTATCTGACTTCAAATCATTCTACAAGGCTATAGTAACCAAAACAGCATGGTACTGGAATAAAGGTAGACACATAGATCAATGGACAAGAAGAGAGAACTCAGAATTAAAACCATATAGCTATGACTAACTGATTTTTTGACAAGGCAGACAAAAAGATACTTTGGGGAAAGGATGTCCTATTCAACAAATGGTGCTGGGAAAATGGATAGCCACATGCAGAAGAATGAAACTGGGTCTGTATCTCTTACCATATACAAAAATTAACTCAAGATGGATTAAAACTTTAAATGTAAAACCTGAAACCATAAAAACTCTAGGAGAAATGGTAGGAAAAACTCTTCTGGATATTGGTGTAACCCTAGGCAAAGAATTTATGACTAAGACCCCAAAAGCAAATACAGAAACAAAAAAATAAATATATGGAACTTAGTTAAACTAAAATGCTTCTGCGCAGCAAAGGAAATAATCAACAAAGTAAATAGATAACCTACAGAATGGAAGAAAATATTAGCAAACCATACACCTGAGAAGGAGCTAATATGTAGACTCTACAAAGAACTCAAACAAATCAGAAAGAAAAAAAAACAAATAACCCCTTCAAAAAGTGGACAAAAGACATGAACAGAATTTTTACAAAAGAAAATATACAAATGTCGAACAGACATATGAAAAAATGCCCAATACTACTAATCGTCATGGAAATGCAAATTGAAACCACAATGAGATATCACCTTGTCCTGAATGGCCATTATGAATAAGTCCAAAAAAATAATAGACATTGGTATGGATGGATGTGGTGAAAAGAGAATGCTTATACATTGTTGGTAGGAATGTAAATTAGTACAACCTCTATGGAAAATAGTATGGAGATTCCTCAAAGAACTGAAAGTTGACCTCCTGGTCCATCCAGCAAGACTGCTAGTGGGTATCTACCCAAAGGAAAAGAAGTCATTTTATTAAAAATGTACCTGTCCCTGAATGTTTATTGCAACATAATTCATAATCACAAAGATATGAAATCAACATAAGGTCCCATCTACTGATGAGTAAACAGAAAATGTGATTTTATGTACATATATATATATACACACACACACACTATATATATATATATATATATATATATATATATATCATGAAGTTCTATTCATTCATAAAAATGAATGAAATGATGTCTTTTGCAACAACTTGGATGGAACTGGAGACCATTATCCTAAGTGAAATATGTCAGGAATGAAAAGCAAATACTGTATATTTTCACTTATAATTGGGAGCTAAACAATGGGTATATATGGTCATAAAGTGATGTAATGCACACTGGAAACAAAGAAGGAGGGAGGTTGGGTGGGGGATGAAGGATTTAAAAATTACCTATCAGGTACAATGTACACTGTTCTTCCTGGGGTTGGGTACACTGAAAGCCCTGTAACAAAAACCATGTGTACTCCAAAAATCTATTAAAATAAAATTCTTTAAGAAAGATAAAAGCATAATACCAAGAACAAGGTGCAGGAGAATGGTGTTCCTATAAGAGGTAAAGGGTAAGAAATGGCAATTAAGGGAGGTAAAAATCAAACTTCTCTACTTAACCTATTTATCAGGAGCAAGATGAGTTCTATATGAAGCATTGAAGATTGTGTGGTTAATATTTCTGACCATTACTCCATATTATTAAATTACAGGATATACTTACTTCCTTAATTTAGCTATTATTTTAGCAGATCTGTTGAGCCAGTACTTGTTTCAAGCTGGTTTTGTGGGGAGGAAAACCAAGATAAATATCATACTTTTAGCTAAATCAGGCAGCTTCACAGTTCCTTTAAGGATCAGAGGGACCATAAGTCAGATCCCAGCCAACCATTTCCCATTAGTTTTCAAAAGACTTACCATTGTGGGTAAATTTATTAATACTTTGAAATAAATATTTTTATAAATATAAATATTTATGTTCATATATTTAGTTAAAAATAAACACTTTATATATATATATATATATATATATATATATATATATATATATATATATATCTCATGAGCTTCTTCCACAAGAAGAATTTGCAGCTTTTAAAACCCTAATGAATAAAAACAAACTAGAAAAGGAAAGCTTATTTTACAATCCATATTAACATCTGACCCAAGTAACTGACTGTGTAATTGGGGAAACTGAGAAAAGTGACAACAATAAAATATACCACTTTTTCACACTGCCATCATGAAACCACCATCCACTCTACTGCTGTAGGATTCTCTGGGGAGGAGGGGTTTGATGCATTCCAGGAAAAATATAAACCAACAAGACAGCTCATCACCAAGGTTGATAACCAAATTACTCTGAACTTTGCTAAATATGTATGTAACTAAACTAGAAGCTATTTATCAATCATTGCTTTCTATTAATAAGCAAAACTA
>RJWJ010022441.1:0-26877 GCA_004363605.1 Indri indri | reverse complement strand
TACAGGCATGTGCCACCATGCCCGGCTAATTTTTTCTCTATATGTTTTTTTAGCTGTCCAATTAATTTCTTTCTATTTTTGGTAGAGACGGGGTCTCGTTCTTGCTCAGGCTGGTCTCGAACTCCTGAGCTCAGAACGATCCGCCCGCCTCGGCCTCCCAGAGTGCTAGGATTACAGGCGTGAGCCACCGCGCCCGGCCCGGTGTTGTCAAATTTTAATTGAATGAATTTTTAACTGTAAGTAAGACAGAATGTAGAAAAATTATTTTTTTATTAAGATCAAATTGTAAATAGTCAATCTCTTATTTTATATTATACCCATATTAATATCTACATCTATAGATCCAACCCCCCCCCAAATTTAAAAATGAAAACATATATCTCAACATGAAGGATGAGGAAAACTTAGGACCCTCTTCCATTGCTAGTGAGAATTCATAAACCGGTACAACCACTTTGGAAAACTTCTGCAGTACTTGCTAAAGCTAAACATTCTGTGACCAGATTCTATTCCTGAATATATCTTCAACAGAAATGGGTGCTTCTGTCTACCAGAAGGCAGGTACGAGAATGTTCATAGTAGCTTTCTTCTGATAGCTTACACTGAAAACAACCCAAGTGTCCATCAACAAGAGAATGGGTAGATACGATGTGCTGTATTCATAAAATGGAATATTATTAATACATGGCAATAATAAAGAACAAAATACTCATAATAAAACAACGTGGTGAGCGTTGCGTAATTTTGATTGAAAGAAGTCAGACACCAAAGAATACACACTGTATGGTTGCAATTATACGAAGTTTGAAAACTGGCACAACTAATCCACAGTGGGAGAGGCCAGGTAGGGGTTACGCATGGGAGTGGTACTAACTTTCAGGGAAGGAGAGAGTCTTCTGGAGTGCTGGAATTGTTTTACTCTTGATCTGGGTGGTGAGTACATGGAGGTACATGTATTTAAAATGGATTTTCCTCATTTGTATAGTGGTGAGTAAAAAAAAATAAAATAAAATAAACTGGAGTTTTACATTTTACTGTATCTAAATTATACTCCAATAAAATGTAAGAAAATCGTATAGCTGCCAGTTATAAAGAGTGCTGTGACTGAGTCAGATCCTGATATCAGGTGTAGCCGAAGGCTTTTTTCTATAACCAGTTGACATTGCAGTGTAACATGAAAATACCATTTTTCATGGGCGTGTTGTAAGAAAGGGAAGAACCAAGCTATTTCTTTTATAATATTTGGGAACACTTTTCATTTAGGCTGCTCCAGAAATCATTAGTCATAAGATTTGGGCAGCTGCTACCTGATTTTTTTTTTTTTTTTTTTGAGACAGAGTCTCACTCTGTTGCCCAGGCTAGAGTGCTGTGGTGTCAGCCTAGCTCACAGCAACCTCAAACTCCTGGGCTCAAGCAATCCTACTGCCTTAGCTTCCTGAGTAGCTGGGACTACAGGCATGCGCCACCATGCCCGGCTGATTTTTTGTATATATTTTTAGTTGTCTGCGTAATTTCTTTCTATTTTTAGTAGAGACAGGGTCTCACTCTTGCTCAGGCTGGTCTTGAACTCCTGATCTCGAGCGATCCTCCTGCCTCGGCCTCCTAGAGTGCTAGGATTACAGTGATTTTTTTTTTTTTTTTTGAGAAATAATCACTTGGATCTTTTCTGACTCTTTGCTTATGGGGTTTAGACACAGCCTGAGAATGATAATACTCTGCTTTTTATTTGCAATTTTCTTTTCTTCAGCCATAGCTTCGGGAAGAATGAGTTTGCATAGTATGTCAGAATCTACCAGCAAAAAGACCATTAGGAACGCACTTGTAGTTAAAAGAAATTAGGTTGATCTGGCTTGCCGTAGCAGAAACAATGCACCGCAGAGGAAAATTGGGACCATCTTAGTGAGGAAGCTTGGTTTGGGCTTGTGTTGGATGATTCCACGGAGGGGAACAGGGAAGCAGGAGCTAATTCGGGAGTAGATGCTGTTAAGAAGGAAGCAAGGACGATGACGATTGGCGTTAGCCAGGTGGGGGGCAGGGCACACAGCAGGATGGAAAGGGTGGAAAGTGGACCAAAAGGGGGAAAAGGGGCAAAGGGAGAATATCAGCACAGCTGCCCATGTGTCCTCTCTAAAATTACTACCAGAGGAAGTACATTAGCCAAGTGAAAAAATGAATAAGTTAGCTCGAAAACAAGGAAGGCATGATAGCTAAATAGAGCAAACAGCAACAAAACCAGTAAAATTTATTGTCATGGATAAGCAATTGTTGATATTGTGATTGTGGAAAGATTCTTAACTAAATTCTCATAAGAAGACATATGCTCGTTATGATAATTAATACAGAAAGCACTAAAAAGTTTTTTAATTGCCCCCAAATGGCAATACTCAAAAACAATTATCTTCAGCATTTATTGATCATCATTCTAGACACTTTCTGTGCAAATACATAGAAAAGGATAGATATGCTTAATTTTATGATGTAGAATGTGTAATAATTTCATATTAGGGATTCACCAAAGTTTAGCTGCAGGCATGGGATCTGGCTTATGTCAGCTATTCAGCTGTACCTTTGGCCCCAGCCCTTGGAAGGTTAAGTAGCCAAATCCCTGCTTTAATATTATTCCTGACATCTCTGAGCTTCTGTGTGATTCATGGTCATGATTTCCATCATATCCGATCAATATAACAGTATGTCAGTAAACCAAGCAAGCCATGTTATTTAGACTTATTGCTATTGTAATATCTGAATATTCATCTTCAAATATAATTAACCATTCAAAATGTTACTTTGTGAAAATGTCCTTCTTTCCTTTATATGCTGAAATTCTATTAGTCAGTGGAAGTACAAATGTGTATTTCATATTTCATGAGTAAAATGCTATAATAAATGATTATTTGAAAGCTGCTAATTATGTACATAAAAATATTAACTAAGAACTTTAAAATAATTAAACATGGAAATAGATTGAAAGTTAATGGCAATTTTTAAGAGAATGTACTTTTGGAAGGACTTTATATGGTTTTGTAGTTAAAAAATGTTTATAGCAATTTATACAGTACAAATCAGAATACTAGTGATCATATTATGTCATAATTTCAATCTTTATAGAATTGTTTGGTGCAATAGTATTTATAACGTTAATCAAAACAATCCTTAGATTGGGCGCAGTGGCTCACACCTGTAATCCTAGCACTTTGGAGGGCTGAGGCAGGAGGATCACTTGAGGCCAGAAGTTTGAGTTCAGCCTGAGCAACATAGTGCGACCCCATCTCTGTAAAACGTTTTAAAAAATACTTTAATAGCTGTATTATTTCTGTTTATTTATTACTCCTTAGAAAAAGTAAAACTAAAAAAGCCACAAGCAAAGGAAGAGATATTTATAACACACATAACCAATGAAGGATTAATATCTGGTTATATAAATACTACCTACAAAATAGTAAGAAAAAGAGAGGTAGTTAAATAGAAAAATTAGCAAAAGTCATTCTCAGAAAAGGAAACATGTATAGTCAATAAATTGATTTAAAAATGCTCAACTTTATTAATAATCAGGGAAATTTAAATTAAGACCAGAATGAGATATCATTTGCATTCATTCAATGAACAAAAATTAAGAAGCATGATAATGCTTTCTGAAGAGAATATTGGTCAGTGAGATCTCTTACACATTGTGGATGTGCAAATTGAACAGCCACTTTGGAAAAAACGATTTGACATTGGCTTGTATTATCGAACAATCACATACCCAGAAATTCAACGTTTAGGTATATACCCAAGAGTCTTGCACATGTCCATCAGAAGATACCCCTCAGGAATGCTGCCAGTAGCACTGTATGTAAGATTGAGAAAAACGTGACAATTCAAATGCCCATGGACCACAGAATGGGTAGGTCAGGGTGTATTCACACATAGAACACTGCAAAGCAGCGATCTCCTTTACACGCCACAACATGGTTACATCTCAGTATTATAATTTCAAGTTAAAAAGCAAGTCTCCAAGGTTACTGATTCCATAAAGATCAAAAACAAATAAGACAATATCTTATTTAGGCATCTACATATATGTAGCATCCTCAGACAGTGGTTACCTCTTTGGGGAGACATGGGTAGACCTAAGTTATTGATAATATTTCCCTCTTGGGATGAGTGTTGAGCTCATGGGCTGTTTATACATTATTTTAAAAACCAACCAACCAATAAATAAATAGTCCTCACTGTCTCACCCTCTGATGTTATTAATATCAGGATCATCATTGCCTTTAAACCCAACCAGCTCAGACAACTATTAGAAACCCCAGTCTTCAGTCAGACTCCCACTCCCTCGTGTGCTGGTTGCTGCAACCGTTTCTGGTGTGAATCTTCATACTGGTGAAGGTTCTTGGTTGCAGACAGAATCTGTAATACTCAGTTTAAACAGAGAGGGATTTATTACAGGGGATTAGGTACTGGATAAAGCTGAATTTCGAGATACGATGTATTGTGGCTGTAATGGCATCTTGGGTGATGCTGGTTATGAGTGACACAAGGCTTTCTTAGGTCAGGGTCCCCAGGACAGAGCCTGACATGGGGACTCTAGTTCCAGGAATTTATGGGAGGAGTGCTCTCAGGAGAAGAGAAGGAGAGAAGCAGGATAGCACAGAGGAAGAAAGCTAAGCAAGGATGTGGGATGTGGATGTGGACTCATCTGGAGGCTGTCTTCAGTCTGGACCCACAAGGAGCCTCAGAGTACAAATTGCATCAAAGAGCTGGTTCCTGTTTGAGGCCAGAGAGATGGCCCTTTCTACCCCAGGGTGGTGCAGAACCTCCAGGGGAGTTGATCACATTTGGCTGAGGATATAGCCTGGGGCTGGGTCCACTTAGCAGGGCAGAGCAGCAGCAGTGACACAATGACGCAATGCTGGCTTGACCTCAGGGACCACATCAGGATCAGGTGGGGGCAGGATGGAGCAGGGCAACAGAGGCTGGGAGGGTCCATGTATGCCGTGTACCCTGGAAGCACAAGCCTGGCGTCTTTGAGACCCAGGGGGCTTAGCCTCAGGAGCATTGAACTCTCTTCCCCATCTGGACACAGAAAGGACAGGCCAATTCCCTCAGCTACCCGTTCCCGTGAGTCCCGAGTGCCTCATCTTGAGGACCCTGTTAGTTTGGCTGGGAGAGGGGTGGGTGCGAGAGTTCCTGGGGCAGCCCCCCACCCCCAGTGCCTCTGGGTCACCCTCCCCGCTTCTTGGGCAGAGAGAGCCAGGCTTCTCTCTCAGCAGCATCCTCCAGCTTCCCGCTTGGCCGGGGCCTTGACCTCAAGCTCTGCGGGTGCTGGATTCAACGTGGTGTCTGATTCATTGGGTGATGGGCAGCTTTTCCCAAGCTGCCTCCCTCTCTCTGGAGTGGAACATTCTGGCCTCACAGAAGGCCTTAACCCCTGCTCTGCCAGCACGATTCTCCAGGGCCACAACCTGGGGTTCTGAAAGTTGTTTTCTCCAAGAGTAGTGCCAGCAGGAGGCTTGTGGAGGGTTTAGACATTCCATATACTTCCGCGTTCTCACCCAAGCCATCCAGGAAATGCTTCATCTGAGTAAAGATGGTGTGTCCCCTGGCCCATCCCCTCTCCAACACAATAGCCACCCTACGCCCTTCGACAGAGACTTTCTGGGGCCACCACTGGTGGCATCCTTAACCAAGTGGCCTCACCTCTCCCTACCTGTGCTTTCTACACTCACCCCCTCCCCGCCACACGCCCTGCTCTCAGGGTCAGCACCCACCCGTCCCACAGAAATGTGTGTCTTAGTGATCACTCCCAGGGGAAGTCGAAGCTTGCAATCCCAGTGGCGGAAATGCAGAGGCTGAGGCCGGTGAGGGTGGGAGACATTCAGGACAAGGATCTTCCAGCCCTCACCTGCTGCCAGCAGGTAGACAGGGGGCATCTTGGCAGGGCGGGGTGAGGTGGCTCAGAGGGACCTGCCCCGTCTGGCTGGTCTTTCTTTCCCCCTAGTGCTCGCCTTGGGGGTGCTGCGGGAAAGGCTGAGTCTATTTGTCCCCCTAGCTGCTTGGGTCAGAAGGCATCTCGTGATCTGAGTCAGGGTTCCATGTCCCAGTCCCAAAGGTGCTGACTTCCTCCCTCTTTCCCCAGCTCTTGCGCAGCCTTGGCGTCTACCCCAGCCTCGGCCGATACCTGTCCCTTCCTTCAGACCTCGCGCCCCTCACTCCCTCGCAGCTGTGGCCACTGTGGTCAGCGGGTATCTTTCGCCTCCAGTGGCTCTGGGTGGGAGGGGCAGGATCTGGAGTCCCCACGCTCAGCCTGTCCCTCCTGTGCCCTGGATGCCTCCCACCTGACCCTCTTGTTTGATCGATTAGTCCTTCTTTCTTGCACTTTAGCCTCTAAGTCTCAATTGGTTCCTGTCTGCAGCCTAGAAACACCCTAAAACCTCCATATTTTGAAAGAAAAAAGCCCCTAAATCGCCCTCCACCAAACATCCATCCCCTCCTCACTTCTCCATTTTCCTGAGTTTTTATCAGAGCCAGACCCTGCGGGATTACCAAACGACAAACCAGGCACACTCCTGATGCGCCAGCAAAGGACAACACAATAAATAAGCATTATGGAATAGGAAAAAAAGTTGTTTTAAATGAAAATTTGCAATGAAATTAACTGCAATTAAAATAATTTAGAAGGAGTTTATTTGAATTTTAACATTCATATATGTTTTATGTTATTTTTTATTTTTAAAAATTATTTTAGAGTCAACGGGGGTCTTGCTATGTTGCCCAGGCTGGAGTGCAGGGCTATTCACAGGCATGATCCTAGTACTCTGCAGCCTTGAACTCCTGGGCTCAAGTGATCCTCCTACCTCGGCCTCCTGATCTTCAGCCCACTGTGGGATCTTCAACACCACCATGTCCTAACTACTCCTCCCAAGGTCAGCAATGACCTTCATGTTGATAAATCCAATGGGCGTGTTTCATGCTCAGCTGTGGACCTCTCGGCAGAAGTCAACTCTGTCCCTGAAAAGCTCTCCTTCTTAATCCCCTCCCTTCTTGACTTCGTAGTTCTTCTTCCCTGAAATGTTTGTGTTCCTCAGAGCTCTGAGCTGGACTTCTCTCTCCGTCTACACTGCTTTCCTAGGCCAGCTCGTCTGCTTCTACAGTATAGATGGTTTCAGTTACCACCTATACTTAGATTACTTCCAATGTCTTTCCCCAGCTCAGCCTTGGCTCCTTAGCACTAGACCTGTCTATCCAGCTGTGTACTCCCAGGCACTTAAATTCACAAGTTGGAAATTGATTCCTCATCTCCCCCCATAAAACCTTCCTTCTCTAGCATTCCCCATCTCAGTGAGAAGCATCATCATCCTCTTAAGCCCTAAGCTCAAACCTTTCTCTTCCCACCTACAGTCAACTACTAGGTCTTGTTGGCTCTACGCCCTAGATGTCTTGAATTTCCATGGCCACCACTCTAGTCCATGTCTCTCTCACCACAATAGCCTCCAGTTTCTACTTCCTCAACCCATTTTCTAAGCTGAAGCCAACCTGATGAGTTTTCAATGGTTCCTTGTTGGCTCAAAATAAACCCAAGCTCCACAGGGTGGCATTCCAGACTTCCCGCATTCAGGCTCCAGACACCACCTCAGCATGGCTCTCCTCGCTATCTGCCACCCACCCTCTGCTCCCACAGTATTTAACTACCCGGAGCTTCCCCTCTGCCAGTCACACTGCTGCTTGGGCTGCGCTCTCCCTTCTCCTCCTCCTCCTCTGACTATTCTTTTTTTGGGACAAAAATGACCAGCCAAGAGATGATGGTGACTTGGACACGGGTGCTGATGATGGATATGGTGAGAATTGGTAAGATTCTGAACATATTTTAAAGGCAGATACAACAGGACTTGTTGATGGATTTGGATATGTGGGGAGAGAGTCCAGTTTTTTGTTTATTTGCCTGAGTGACTGGAAGTCATGAGTTCCACTGAGAGAGAAGGGAAGGTAATGGGAAGAAAGTGTTTGGATGGGAAGATAAAGAGCTAGTTTGGCACGTGTTGATGGAAATGCCCACTGGAAACCCAGTTAGGTGTCTGAGTCTGGATTCAGGGCACTGATCTGAGCTGGAGCTGTAAATTTGTAAATCATCACTGTGTAGGTGGAATTTAAAACCATAAGAGAGGGCCGGGTGCGGTGGCTCACGCCTGTAATCCTAGCACTCTGGGAGGCTGAGGCGGGTGGATTGTTTGAGCTCAGGAGTTTGAAACCAGCCTGAGCAAGAGCGAGACCCCGTCTCTGCTGTAAATACAAAGAAACTAATTGGACAACTAAAAATATACAGAAAAAATTAGCCGGGCATGGTGGCGCATGCCTGTAGTCCCAGCTACTCAGGAGGCTGAGGCAGGAGGATCGCTTGAGCCCAGGAGTTTGAGGTTGCTGTGAGCTAGGCTGACGCCACGGCACTCCAGCCCGGGAAACACAGTGAGACTCTGTCTCAAAAATAAATAAATAAATAAATAAATAAATAAAGCCATAAGAGAGGATGTGAGCATTGAGGATGTAAGTGTGGACAGATAATAGAAGAGGCCCAAGACTCTTTAACATTAAGAGGTTGGAGAGAGGAGCCCAGGAAGGAAAAGGTGGTCACAGGGCAGGAAAACCAGGAAAAGGGAGCATCCTGGGAGCTTAATGAAATGAGTGTTTGAAAGAGGAGGAAGTGACCAAAAATCAAGTCAAAAATCAAGTAAGCAGAGGTGTGAGAATTGATTTAATAATAGAAGGTCATTGATGATGTTGACAAGAGCAGCTTCAGGAAATGATGTAGACAAAAACTTATTAGAGCACATTCAAGAGAGAAAGAGCAGAGAGGGATTGGAGTTGGTTGGGTAGATGGTTCTTTCAAGGAATTTTTCTGTAAAAAGGTGCAGTAAGATGGATGCTAGCTGGAGGGAGAGTTAGGGTCATTAGTGTTTTTTTTTTATTTTAAAGATGCAATAAATAACAGCTGATTGTTTCTGTATATTTGTCAGATTGATCCACAGAGAGGAAAACATTGATGAGGCAAGAGAAAAGAAATGTTTCAAGAACAGAATCCTTGAGGAGTTGGGAGAGGAAGAGACCTACTCCCCAAGCAGAGGTTGACCCTGGGTAGGAACAGGACTTCCATGGCCGCTGCCCCATGTGGGGAGCTCTTCCTAAGGCCTTGGCACAGCTTCCTCTCTCACTTTACTCGGCCCCAGTGTCTGTCCTTTGTAGGGGTCTTTTCTGACCACCCTTCCAGAGTGGTGTTCCCCATCCACCATTCCGTTGCTTTTATCCTCCTTTGTTTCATTTGTAGCACTTCTCATAATCATACATAACAGATACGTTTATTTTCTGTCTTCCTTGCTACAATGCAAGTTCCGTGTGAGAAGGTACTTAGTCTTATTCACCACGGTATCCCCAGCACTTAGAATAGTGCCCGGCACACAGTCGCCGCCCCCAAATATTTGGGAATGAAGGACTAAATCAATCTTTTCCCCACGCCCTGTGCAGCAGGCACAGTTCTCATTCCATTCTTATTTCTATCCCATTCATCTGTAACTCACATCTCTTCCCATTCTCGTTCCCCGTTCGTCCAAGTAAATATTCAATGTCATCTCCAGCGTCGGCCCCATCACTCCTAGGCCGTCCTCTCCCGACCCTGTCCTCACCCCGTGTGAGTCCGTCTTCATCCCATCGTGTTTTATCTCATCCATCCCCCTTAGTTTCTCTTCTAAATCCGGTCTCATCCCTGTCCCCACCCACATCCCCTCTCCTCATCCCCACTACCTTTTGATGCCACCGCCGTGGCTGGCCTCCTCCCTGTTTCCATCGCCAGTGTCCTCCCTGCTCCGCCTCTCCCGGTCCTTCCCTTTCACCAGCACGCAGTCTCCATCTCCGCTGCCGCCGCTCAAGCTGCCTCATCTGCCCACCTCCACCCCGGCCTCCTGAGCTGCCCCAGTACCCTGGAGAAGAAACATAGCTTTGCACTGTATGGGGTAGAAGCTGCCAGAAGCCTGGTTGATAGGAGCAGCTGTGGGAAGAAGGACAGAGGGAACTGCTTCCTCTCACTTACTGACCTAAGTAAATATTAACAAGCATATTTTATGAACCAGCACTATTTCCTGCAACAGACATAATAAATGACTTTCTGAAATGTTCTCAATTATGTTTTACAAATATTGGCATTGTCACAAGCCTTGGGACTGGGGGTTCCAAGCCTGAGAGATGAAAACAGTTGCTGTGGTAAAAACAATCTGACTTCTGAGAGGGCCTGTTTCTTCTTAATTTATAACATCAGGAAACACTGGGAGAGCGTCTGTAAGTTATGATAAACAGAGCAATTCAAATTAAAGCTCACTCAAGACCCTAATCTCTGCCTCAGACTGACCAGTCAGCTAACAAGGCTTTTTGCACTGCCCGCCAACTACTCTGTATCCTTTTTTATCTTATCTTCAAAAGGAATTATCAGCCAGCACTTGAATAAACAACGTGTTTGCAGGTTCTTGAGACTTTTGTCCTCTCTTATTTATTTATTTATTGTAATTGACACATAATGTACATATTTACGGGGTACCATATAATGTTTCAATACATGTGTACATTGTACAATGACCAAATCAGGGTAATTAGCATATCCATCACGTCACACAGTTATCATTTCTTTGTGGCACCACGCCCGGCCTTCTTCTTTTTCTTAGTTAGTCTAGCTAAAGGTATATCAATTTTATTTATCCTTTCGAAAGCCAACTTTTCATTTCATTGCTCTTTTTTATTTTTTTTGTTTCAATTTCATTTATTTCTTTTCTGATCTTTATTATTTCTTTTCTTCTAGTAATTTTGGGTTTGATTTGCTTTGTTGTTCTAGTGCTTTAAGATATATTGTTAAGTTGTTTATTTGAAACTTTTTACTTTTTTGATGTAGGCACTTATTGCTATAAATTTTCCTCTTAGTACTGTTTTGGCTGTATCCCATAGGTTTTGATATGTTGTGTTTTCATTTTCATTTGTTTGGAGAAATTTTAAAATTTCCTTTTTAATCTCTTCATTGACCCTCTGATCATTCAGGAGCATATTGTTTAATTTCTATGTGTTTGTATATTTTCCGATGTTCCTCTTGTTATTGATTTCTAGTTTTATTCCATTGTGGTCAGAGAAAGTACTTGATATGATTTCAAGTTTTTAAAAAATTTTAAAACATGTTCAGGTGCAGTGGCTCATACCTGTAATCCTAGCACTCTGGGAGGCCGAGCGGGGTGGATCATTTGAGCTCAGGAGTTCGAGATCAGCCTGAGCAAGAGCAAGACCCCATCTCTACTAAGAAAAATAGAAAGGAATTAGCCGGACAACTAAAAATATGTAGAAAAAATTATCCGGGCATGGTGGTAGATGCCTGTAGTCCCAGCTACTCAGGAGGCTGAGGCAGGAGGATCACTTGAGCCCAGGAGTTTGAGGTTGCTGTGAGCTAGGCTGATGCCACAGCACTCTAGCTCAGGCAACAGAGTGAGACTCTGTCACAAAGAAAAAAAAAATTTAAAACTTGTTTTGTGGCCTAACATATGGTCTATCCTTAAGAATGATCCATGAGCCAAGAAGAGGAATGCATATTCTGCAGCAGTTGGATGAAATGTTCTGCAAATATCTATTAGGTCCATTTGGCCTATAGTGCAGCCTAAGTCCAATGTTTCTTTGTTGATTTTCTGTCTGGATAATCTGCATAATGCTGAAAGTGGTATGTTGAGGTCTCCAACAATTATAGTATTGGGGTCTATCTTTCTCTTCAGCTCTGATGATATTTGCTTTGCCTATCTGGGTGTTCCATTGTTCACTGTAGTTTTAATTTGCATTTTCCTGATTACCGATGAGGTTGGCCAACTTTTCATAGTTTATTGCCCATTGGATTTCCTCATTTGTGACGTTTTCCTAATGGATTGTCCTGTTCTTTTTTATATTGACTTGTAAGATGTTCCAGTTAACTATTGCTACATAACAAATCACTTCAAAACTTAGTGGCATAAAACAACCATTTTACTAGGTCCATGGATTCTGTGGTTCATGAATTTAGACAGGACACAGCAGGTATGGCTTGTGTCTGCTCTGTGTCTGGGGCTTCAGCTGGTGAGACTCACGTCTGGGGTGACTCAATGGTTGAGGGGTAAAATTATCTGGATGTATTTTGCTAGCATGTCTGGCGGTTGATGAGGCTATTGTCTGGGACCTCATTGGAGCAGTTGGCTGGAACACCTTCATGGGGCTTCTCCATGTGATCTGTGCTTCCTCAAGAACTAGCCTCAATGTAGTCAGAATTCTTACATGTCAGCTCAAGGCTTCAAAGGTGAGTGTCCCACGTAAACCAGGCAGCTGTATGGCCTTGGACGTTATGCAGTGTTACTTCTGTTGCATTCTGTTGGTTACAAGTGAATCTCTAAAGGGGAGCCGACATAAACCTTAACTCTCAGTGGGAGGAATGCCAAGGTCACATCGGACAGGAGCACCTGAAATGGGAGCCATTGCCACTGCTGTTGTGTTTGGAAAATGCACCTGCCACATCCTGCTCTTCATATTTTCTGGGTACTAGTCCTTTATTGCTTATATACGCTGCAAGTATCTTCTCCCACTCTGAGAATTAGGTTTTCACTGTCTTAATGTGATTTTTGTTAAATAGAAGTTTATTTTCATTTAGTGAAATGATCAATCAGTTCCTTATGGTTGGTGCTATAGATGTCTTAATAACACTGAGACCATGAAGCTATTCTTTTATAATATCTTCTAAAAGCTGTATAGTTTTGCCTTTCACATTTAAGTATTTATGCAGTTGTTATGCAATTTATTGCTGCTCAACTCCAATTCTACCTTCTCTGTCCTAGAGCTTGACCTTATAAACATTTCTCCTTTGTCAACAGACACAAGGTTAGGTCTTGCCAGAAGAGGTTGCTGGAGGGACATTGCAAGAGGAAGGGACTTCTCTTCCTGGTTCTGGTACTTTTCCTTCTTGTTTCACTGGTGTGGATGCCAGCAGGTGGCTTCCCAGTGAGTTTTTCTGGCACCCCAACAGGTGGTTTCAAGACAAGTCTAGCCAGCACCTCGATGAACAGTTTCCTGCCTGCCAGCCCTGGTACGTGTCACCTTCTCTCCCACCCAGTGGAGCACAGCTACACCCTCTCTGCTGAGGTCTGAATCTCAGCCTTGAGTTGGGCAGTTCTCTTCCAATTCTCTTGTTCCTTTCCTGGGTACTCTGCCTTAGCTGTAGAGGTGGCTGTTGCTCCCTACATCTTATTATTATTATTTTCACTCAAAGTCAAAACAGAGACAGGGTTTCCTTGTTATTTCCTCACCTTCTTTAGGCCCAAGACATGCCTCCTATTTCCCATAATGTCTGTTAACCTCCAGGGCTCTCCGTTTCTAGTACTGGCATTTTCCCCACGGTAGCCTCACATCCACGTGGGCATGTAACTGATTTCAGCTCTTTGTGTCTATTTTAGGCTCCTAGAGATTTTCCCAAGCTTCTTGTGGTCCTAACAAAGCATAGGAACATCTATTTGTTAAAATGTATCCAATATCAATACATTTTTAAGCAGGAGGGCTTTTCAAAATATCTAATGAGCCATAGGGCTAGTGGCAGAAGTCTTTTTGTTGTCATATCTTCTAGAGTGTTATTATATGTGACATTACCAACTTGTTCTAAAATGTGAGATAATTTTTCTTAATGGACCTGGCAACACCATATATTGGGAAAGTTAATGTTCAAAGACTTTCCGTTTCAGCGATTTCTCTGAGATTCCATAATTTTGCTTGGGGGAGAGACTAGAAGCGGTGCATAACCAGAATAATATCCCCATAATCACATGAGCCAGACCAATTCCTTGGGAACCAAAAGTAAGCTCATGTACCACAGATGAAATAAGTCCCAATAAATGATCACCAACAGTCTAATTGGGTAATTGAGCAACTGAAGAGCGGAAGATTAAGATACAGTGATGTATTGAACTCAGGGAAATATAGGGATTAATATAACATTCATTATAATTACATTGGCTATTGGCCACAGGAACTAATCCATTTTGAACGAAACATTAAAACCCCTTAATGGTGGTGGCTATTTGTGGAAAGAGTGTGAAAGCATTGGAAATTACCCAGTGGACAGCGTGCATTTGGAGGGTTTTATTGGTCCTATACCAGCAGTGTCAGAAACAACTATTTTGTGTCCCCAGGCTTCAAAAGTCTCCCCAGAGGAGAGACATTGTTATCCTAGGTGCCCCATGAGAACTGATTCAACACTTAAAGATATGAAGTTTCTTTATGAACAGAAGGGAGAGTTTAAGGAAAGTGTTATATTTTTATCCCTGGACTCTTGACACACAAAAACCATACAGTAACCAAACAAAGGCCTATCAATCATTTCAGAACTTTTTTTTCTCAATCTTTTGGGTGATAGTTCTTTTCTCTCCGGAATGGAAGATCCTTACAAAATCCTTCTCTTTTTTTTTAAGAGACAGGGTCTAGTTATGTTGCCCAGGTTGGTCTCAAACTCCTGGCCTCAAGCAGTCCTCCCCCCTCAGCCTCCCAAGTAGCTGGGATTACAGGCATGAGCCACCATGCCTGGCTCTGGAGTGGAAGATCCTTGTCACTTTGACGTGGGATGTTTTCTGTACCTTAGAAATGAGACCCAAAACCAAACCAGTAGATTCAGAAGCGATGTTGCGACCAGCACTGCAACAACTGCCTGGCAGGACTCATGTCATTGTTTGGTCTCCTTTTCACAGAGCAGAAGGGACCAGCACACTGACTGTGTCTTTAAACTTTTGAGGTAGGAATTGGATAAGTCCTCTTTCTTTTCTTTTTTATCCAGTTAGGAAAAATTTCTAATTTGCTTAAGGTTTTTCCTTGGAGAAGTGAGGTTAGTGACAGAATTATTCTCTTTAAAGTTGTAACCTCTTACATTGCTCACAAACTGGCCCATTTCCAGCCTCCTTGGTTAGAGCAAGTGTCAGTTGCCATTCAGAGAGCAAATAATAAGCCAATATAAAATATCCACCAAATTATTCTTTATTTTTATTTATTTTTTTTCTGTAGAGACAGGGTCTTGCTATGTAGGCTGGTCTTGAACTCCTGGCCTCAAGCAATCGTCCTGTCTCAGCCTCCCAAAATGCTGGGATTACAGGCATAAGCCACCATGACTGGCCTACACCAAGTTATTTTTAAGGCTAAAAGTCCATGGAATAGGTATAAAAAGCTGCCATGCCCCTGGGGCAGACCTCTCCCCAAGCTGGGCAGCCTGGACCAGGACGTGTGGGTGGTGAGTACAGGCTGAGATGGTCCTCCCCAGTGAAGTTCGAGTGATGCTTCTTTTCTCTGATTCAGCGGTCCCCAATGTTTTTAGCTCCAGGGACTGGTTTGATAGAAGGCAATTTTTCCATGGATGGGGTTGGGGAAATGGTTTCGGGATGATTCAAGCAAGTTACATTTATTGTGCAGTCATACCTCTCTGCTAATGATAATCTGTATTTGCAGCCACTCCCCAGCGCTAGCATCACTGCCTCAGCTCCACCTCAGATCATCAGGCATTAGATTCTCATAAGGAGCGCGCGACTTAGATCCCTCACATGCGCAGTTTACAGCAGGGTTCTCATTCCTATGAGAATCTAATGCTGCTGCTGATATGACAAGAGGCAGAGCTCAGGCAGTGATGCAAGGGGCCGGGAGTGGCTGTAAATCCAGATGAAGCTTGGCTTGCTCCCCGGCCCGCTCACCTCCTGCTGCGCAGCCCACTTCCCAACAGGCCACAGACCAGTACTGTTAGGTTCTGATAGATCTTCACGTATATTCAATCTTTAGTTTGTAGATTATAGCTCAGTTTCACCAGGGTGACTGTTTAGGCTTCTTGTTCCTGTGAATGAAACTTTTGACACATTTCAGTAATGCTTTGTAATAATCCAGAGAAATGCTATTTTATACATAAATGTTTTCTAAGTGGGTGGTTGCTGCAAGTGTAGAAGGAAGTTTCATGAGCCTGTCCAGTTCTGTTGGCTATAGATCTCGTGATCTTGAGAACTATGAGCAAGACATCCGGCCATTTTGGTCCACGCATTTTAGCCAATTTATTTTTCGAAATTCTGTTTTGGCTCTCTGCTATCTCAAACTAATTGTGGCACACTACTCCAGTGACAGGATTAGTGTATTGGTAAGACTTCACACATTTCATTACAATTTGATCTGAAAACTGAAGGCTGTGATCAGTGTTGCAGGCTAAAGTTGCCTAAACCTGGGAGTGAAGCTCTGAAGAAGTTTCTGATTGGTGGTGCTTGTGTAAGCTTTTGCTCATTGCTGAGTTTCTCTCTGTTCTAAAAACATATGTGAATTACTGAGGCATAACGAAATGAACATTTCTTTGCCTGGATAGAAACAACTTACAAATTTATAAATATCCTTTATGGTAGAGGCTGAGCTACTGGTATTTATGGGCAAGTTGGCATTATTGTTCATCCATTCAGTAAATATTTATTTATTTATTTCTTGAGACAGAGTCTCACTCTGTTGCCCGGGCGAGAGTGCCACGGCATCAGCCTAGCTCACAGCAACCTCAAACTCCTGGGCTCAAGCAATCCTCCTGCCTCAGCCTCCTGAGTAGCTGGGACTGCAGGTGTGCACCGCCATACCTGGCTAATTTAATTTTTTTTATTTTTAGTACAGACAGGGCCTTACTCTTGCTCAGGCTGGTCTCGAACTCCTGAACTCAAGCGATCCTCCCACCTCGGCCTCCCAGAGTGCTAGGTGTGAGCCACCATGCCTGGCCTCAATGAATATTTAGTAAGCACCTGCTATATACAAAGCACTGCTCTAGGTGCTGGGGATAAGGTGACCAAAGAAGGTAAAAACCACTTCCCTCCTGGAGCTCACATTCTGGTAGGAAAGACAGAAAACGAACAAGGTACAGAGGTAAATTGTTATATATTATGTTGGTAATATTTACTGCTAATGAGAAAAGTAAATCAAGGAATGTGGATAAAAGGTATGTATTTGGTAGGTGGGAAGAAGATTGCGATTTTAGCCAGGACAAGGCTTCCCTGGGAAGGGGCCCTTGAATAAAGCCAGAAGGAAGTAACAGTAAGTATGTGGCTACCTGAGGGAAGAGCACTCAAGATCATGAGTGATGAACTTTGTGTGCCTAAGTCCCATGCAGAAGGAGAGAAATGGCCTGGCACATTCTATTACTGGAAGTCGGGGAGGTGAGGAGGAGCCAGTACAAGTTTTGACGGAGACAGAGGATAACCAGGACACTGTGCTGTTCTGGAAACCAAGTGAAGCAAATGTGTCCAAGGAGCAGAGAGTGACCTCTGTCACATGCTGCTGGTCGTGGAGCGAGATGAGAACCCAGAGAGGGCGGGCTCTGGAGGAGCAACAGGGTGAAAACCTCACCAAGTGGCGCAGGGGTGACCAGATGGAGAGAGACTGGAGACGGTGAACCTAGACAACTGTGTTGAGTGGTTTGCCTTAAAGGGGAGCAGAGAAACAGTACAACAGCTGGAAGGGGAAAGAAGGAAAGCTTTTGTCTTTGCCCTTTTGTTTTCTGGACTTTTTGGGGGTGCTGATTGGAGGCCAATTCAGCATCTTTGAATGCAGATGGCAATTATTCGCTGGAGAGTGAATATCTGGAACCGCAGGAGTAAAGTGGCGGCATAGACAGCCCCAGGGGAGAGGGCAGGTTTGATGGCGGGAGCTCATAGAAGTTCTCCCCCTGGCGGCCTCTGTTAGTGAAACAGGAAGCACGGTCATTAGCAGAGAGTTAGGATGGACCGTGTATGAAGAGGAAGGAAAAGATGTGAAATAATTAACTCGGAGAGTAGGAGAGTGAATGGACTAGAAAAATGTAGAATAATTGCCAGGAAGTTAAGTGCCCACTCGAGGTAGGTGGTCATGAATGTAAAGTGGTCCAGTCAACACGGCTGCTTTTCTTCGGCCTTGTTCTGCAGCACCGATGTAGACATGGAAGAATCGGATTTCACCAAGGTTTGGATTTCGCCAAGCAAATAACACAAAGCGAGATCCAGCCAGGGAGTGGAGGGTGTTTGCAACGGTTGATTATGACTGAGCACGAAATTTAAACTAGGTAAGGAAGTATATTAGTCGGTTCAAGCTGCCACAACAAGATACCACAGAGTGGGTGGCTTAGAGGGAAGGCATTTATTTTCTCACAGTTTTAGAAGCTGGAAGTCCAAGATCAAAGTACGAGCAGCACTGGTTTCTGGTGAGGCCTCTCTTCCTGGTTTGCGGGCATCTGCCTTCTCTCCGTGTCCTCACCTGGCCTTTCCTCTATGACTGCAGAGAGAGATCTCTGGTGTCTCTTCTTGTTTTGTTTTGTTTTTGTTTTTTTTTTCCGAAATTGGGTCTCGCTCTGTCACCCAAGCTGGAGTGCAGTGGCACAATCATAGCTCACTGCAGCCTCAAACTCCTGGGCTTAAGCAATCCTTCTGCCTCAGTCTCCCAAGTATCTGGGACTATAGGTATACTCCATTGCACCTGACTAATTTTTTAAATTTTTGTAGAGACAGGGTTTCGCTATGTTGCCCAGGCTGGTCTCAAACTCCTGGGCTCAAGCAATCCTCCCCCCTCAGCCTCCCAAAGGGCTGGGATTAGAGGTGTGAGCCACTATGCCCGGCTGGAACCTCTCTTATGACTTCATCTAACCTTAATTGCCTCCTTACAGGCCCTATTTCCAAACACAGTCATACTGGGTGTTAGGGTTTCAACATACGAATTTGTAATGACAGAATCCAGAATATGCCCGTGGGAATGAATGGCTGAGTTAGTGGATGCAAAGACCCCTGGAGGAGCGGGTGCCAAGGAACTGAGAGGCCAGGGCATTAGAAGGAACATCTCTGTGCGTACTGAAATTACCAAGGACTATCACAGGAGTAGTGTCGCAGAGACTGACAGTGAGCCAGGTGTTAAATCTCCAAGAAAGGAGGGAGGATAACCTAAGGTACAATAGATAAGGGGATTAAGGTGGACTACACTGTACTGGGAAAAAGTTGCAGCATAACCGAACACAAGTCACGGAGGGAAATATTTGCAATACATATAACCAGCAAGAGCGTCACAGATTGTTTTCTCCAGAAGCAGATGCTGAGGTGGAGTCTGAGGTACAAAAAGTTGAGCAAGGATCCACGCTTGTGAAAGGAAGGCGGAGGAAGCAGCATTGGGCAGAGGAAGAACTTGAACTGAGATACAGCCCTGCAAAGCCTCCACTAACCCAGCAGGGAGCTCTGGAGGCAACACTGCACATCAAAGTGTTCTAAGTTAAGCCAAAATAGCTGGGCCTTTCTATCCTGCCATCCCCCTTGGTCTCCAGATACGGACTGCTGGGAAGTGTATGACCTTGGGTGAGGCAGCTCTCTGCAGATGAGGCAGAGCCTGGAATAGCTAACAGCTGGAGGCTGTCTGCCTAATGCACTCCCTGCAGCTGGGCAGCGAGTTCTTCCCTGAAGGGGGATCTGGGTGGTGCATCTCTGTGTTTGCCACAAAGCGACTCATATTTTATTTGGCGTATATGAAGAACCCCTACAAACCAATATGAACTTCTGAGTTGCCAAGAATAAAAGTGGCTGCCTGGATCTGAGTCTCTTCACATTCCAAACAGCTATACATCACTGGGGTCAGGCTCAGAGGCTCACGCCTGTAACCCCAGCGCTTTGGGAGGCCAAGGTGGGAGGATTGCTTGAGGCCAGGAGTTTGAGACCAGCCTGGACAAAATACTAAGACCCCCAACTCTACGAGAAATTTTTTAAAAATTAACTGAGCATGGTGGCACACCTGTAGTCCCAGCTATTCAGGAGGCTGAGGCAAGAGGATTGCTTGAGCCCGGGAGTTTGAGGTTACGGTGGGCTATGAGCATACCTGTGAATAGCCACCACACTCCAGCTTGCGTGACAGAGTGACCCTTTTTTAAGAGACCCTGTCTCTTAAAAAAAAAATTAATTTAAAAAAAAAAAGAACAGGGATTATCGAATAATGTCCTAGGAGCTGGGCATCTGTTTTTGTAAATAAAGATTTATTGGAACACAGCCACACCCATCTGTTTATGCATTGTCTTTATGGCTGCTTTCTTGTCACAATAGTAGGGTTGAGTAGTTGTGACAGAGATCGCATTGTCTTTATGGCTGCTTTCTTGTCACAACAGCAGGGTTGAGTAGTTCTGACACAGATTGTGTGGCTTATAAGCCTAAAATATTTACTATCTGGCCCTTTAAGAAAAAGTTTCCTGATTCCTGATATAGAACAAGAAGAAAAAAATAAAAACAAAAACTACATTCTCAGCATAACTAGATGACAGAGAATTCCCAGACTCTAAATTACCTGTAAGTAGAAAAATAAGCCCTGAATCCCAGTGAGACGTCTTGCACGATTCTACTACAAAGCTCTGTGCAGAGCCAGGGCAGGCCTGGAGAAACCGAGGGAAAGAGGAGAGGGCAGCTGACAGGTCAAAGATTGATCTAAAATCTCCGTGTTAAAGAGAAAGTCCGCCCTTGGTGGAAAATGCAGCAAAGGAATGCTGGGAGATCAGAGCACGGACCGCAGGAGGGACTGGAAAAAGCCCTGTAGGACTCAAGGAGGCACTTTCGGGCAAGTGTCGCTTCTGGTGGGAGAGAAGCAAAAAGGGAAAAGAGACGCACCCTTTTGAGATCAGGTGGTGGAGAGGAAAAGAATCAAAAGAGGAAAATGTAGGGCACGCTACACAAAACTGAACCAAAAACTTGCAGGATATACAATTCCCACCACACACGCACAGGAGACAGCCATTAAAGTGGCACTTCTCAGACTTTTTGGTCTCAGGACTTTGTTACGCTCTTAAAATTTGAGTCATCTAAAGAGCTTTTGAATTTGTGGGTTACATCTAGCAACATTTCCTGTATTCAGTATTACAACTGATATTTTTTTTTTAAGTTTTAGAAATTGATTAAAAAATAATAATAAACTGACATGTCAACATAACTGATTTTTTAAATAAAGAGTAACTATATTTTCTAAAACCAAAAAATTTCATGAAAAGAGTGGCATTATTTTACATTTTTGCAAATCTCTTTAATGTCTGGCTAAAGAAAAGACAGCTGGATTCTCATATCTGTATATGAGAATCTGTATATTCAACCTGTTGCAATATCACACCATGCAGTTTCTAGAAAACTCCACACTTGTAAGAGAATGAAGGTGAAAAAGATAAGTAATGTCCTAGTGTTACTATTAAAATAGTTTTGACTTTGCATCTACCTGAAAGGTTTTGGGACCATTAGAGTACCCCTGAACCACACTTTGAGATCTGTTGCATTAAAAAATTGTACCTCCACGGTGGCTCACACCTGTAATCCTAGCACTCTGGGAGGCCGAGGCAGGTGGATTGCTCAAGGTCAGGAGTTCGAGACCAGCCTGAGCAAGAGTGAGACCCCCGTCTCTACTAAAAAATAGAAAGAAATGATCTGGACAGCTAAAAAATATATATAGAAAAAAAAAATTAGCCAGGTATGGTGGCACATGCCTGTAGTCCCAGCTACTCGGGAGGCTGAGGCAGGAGGATCGCTTAAGCCCAGGAGTTTGAGGTTGCTGTGAGCTAGGCTGACGCCATGGCACTCTAGCCCGGGCAAAAGAGTGAGACTCTGTCTCAAAAAAAAAAAAATTGTACCTCATTACATTGACAGAAGGAAGTGTCATTAAAATAAGAATCTTGGAAACCACCTTCATTCCAAAAAATGAATAGCCAAAAACAGATCAAACTGATACCAAGTTTCTGTAATAAAATAGAAAATGAGAATCCAAATAACTCTAGTGATGAACATTTCTACATTTACCCCCAAAGAAAGATGACTGTGAAGCAGAAGAAAACTGCAACGTAGCACGCTAAGCTGAATTGTCTTCAGGTAAACATTGGAGGATATGAACAATCACCTTGAAACAGAAATTTGAAAATTAAAAACAGAAACGGACATCCCCCTCCTCCAAGCAAGTAGGAAAAAAATGTCTGAAAACGTTCTTTTGGTGGGAGGTATGATAACGAAAAAAATGGTTGAGAAGTACTACTCTAGAGCTTTCTCTGAGAAGCTTCCTCCTCTCCAATACTTTTCCCACACATTTCACATGCCTCAGCCTTTTCTCCATTCTCACCTCAGGAAGACCATCATGCTATTCTTTGGTTTGCCTTCCTTGCAGGTAGAAAGCTGGAACAATCAAAGTGCTTGCCAAGTTTGTTTTCTTTCTCTTAGGGATCACAGTCTCGTACTGCCTATCGTCAACAACTGAAAATAATTGCAAAATAGATTTTGTCTAGTTTTCTAGCTGTTTATGGAAGGAGGTCATATCTAGTCACAGTTATTCCATTACAGCCAGAAGTAGAAGTTCTGATGGATACATACTGAATAAGATAATTATAAACATCTTAATTCTAAAACCAGCATCTTACTTAATAGGGAAACACCAAAGACATTCCAACTAAGTTTAGGAACAAGGTAAGGAGGCTGGTAAGTATTACTGTGTTACTAGTAATCTCTATTACTGTTAACATAGCCTAATTAAGGTAGTAGCCTATGCGATGAGAGAAATCAATAATAAGTATATGAATTAGAAGTAAAAAAGTAAAACTATCTTTATTTGCATTTGATATGATTGTATTCCTGGAAAACCGTAGGAAGTTAATAAAGTTAATAATAAAACTAATTCAGTAAAAAAAATTCAATAAGACAGCAGGATATAAAATTAATAGGCAGAAACAAATAGCCTTTAGGTATATATACAATAATCAGTTAACAAATATAATGGTAGAGAAAAAAACCATTTACAATAGCAACAAAGAAGGTAAAATGCTTAGGAATAAAGTTAACAAGAAATGTGCAAAGTCTATATGAGGAAAATTTGAAAATTCTCCTGAAACATATAAAAGTAGACATAAGCAAATGGAAAGATGATCTTCATTCTTGAATAAAATGATTTAACATAATAAAATATCAATTCTTCCAAAGTTAGTCTATAAATTCAACTGTGATTCTCCCAAAATGCCAACAAGTTGATACTAAATTTCATATGGAAAAATAAACATGCAATAATAGACTGGGAAACAATTTTGAGAAAAAGCATGAGAAGGAATGAATTCTACTGGTAATTAAAACATACTTCAAAATGTCACTAATTAATAGTGCCAGATTACTTTTGTAGGCTATGAATACTTTTTAAAATAATTAAGTAATTCTTTGATTTATTTTCTATGTATTTTCCTATTAACATTCCTGTGGTTTCAATGTATGGGTTCCAAAACCTGACAAGCTAGCTTTAGCTTATTATTTAATTTGCTTGAGCAAATCATTTCTTAATTTTAGTTGTGATAGATAAACCAGAATTTTAAATGAAATATTGCAGCAGCTGGTGATATTGAAGTACCACCTATAGACTAAATTAACATAGAGCAATTCCGGTAGATTTATGGATTGAGGTAGTCACAGTTTTAATCTCTGTGTGCCGAGCATAAATCTTTAAAAAACAAGCAAGAATCATGTTATTAAAATTGCCAGTTTCCTTGGTAACCATGTACAAGTATACATGAATTATGTCATTTGTACTATTCTTTGCCAAAGTATTGGAAGGCTTAATAACCTTAACTGTGGTGTCAGTGCCTTGACTATAATAGACAGCAGTATCGGCAGAGGGGCATTGCAAATGCTGGAAGAATTTAGCAAGATAGGTTGTAAAGAAAATACATGAGACATTGGCAAAGGGGATTGGTTATGTCCACAGGTTTTCTTTTGAAGGCTTTTGTAATCAAAATGAAGAATAGGAAATGCTATTAAGGTGGTGTGTGTGTTTGTCTTTTATTTTCTTTTTTACTGTTTCTCTCTCTCATATGTGTGTGCGTGTGTATGTATGTATATATAAAAGATATGCTGTTATTTGAAGGATTTGCTAGTTTTACAGTTTGCCCTGAAGAACTTTCATCACTGTACTGAATGAGTATTTGGGTTTGTCAGTGATTGTTGCTTTCCAAGTGCTCTTTTCAACCATTTTAAAATGGTTTTTTCGTAATGAAATGTTTAATAGACTTAAGTTGGAAATAATTATTTTAACATTATAAGAATAATTTACTAAATTTGAAATTTTATACGTATTTCATCTAAAATGAAGTGAAAATGAATTAAAGAAGAAATATTGGTTTAAGTGATAGTTATTATTAGCTTCCTTTAAGGAAGTATATGCATTTTTTATTAAAAAATCAAAGTAGGCCAGGCGCGGTGGCTCACGCCTGTAATCCTAGCACTCTGGGAGGCCGAGGCAGGTGGATCTCTCGAGGTCAGGAGTTCGAGACCAGCCTGAGCAAGAGCGAGATCCTGTCTCTACTAAAAATAGAAAGAAATTATCTGGACAGCTAAAAATATATATATAGAAAAAATTAGCCGGGCACGGTGGCGCATGCCTGTAGTCCCAGCTACTTGGGAGGCTGAGGCAGGAGGATCGCTTGAGCCCAGGAGTTTGAGGTTGCTGTGAGCTAGGCTAATGCCATGGCACTCTAGCCAGGGCAACAGAGCCAGACTCTGTCTCAAAAAAAAAAGAAAAAAAATCAAAGTAAATAAGACCAAAAACCTGTTAGAAATATGGACAAAAGACGGGAACAAACAATTCAAAGAAAAAGATGTAAAAATGGCCTTAAACATACAAAAAGATGTTCAACCTCGCTCATAACAAGAGAAATGCAAAGTAAGTCTACCATGAGATACTGTTTTTCACTCACCAGATTGATGAAATTAAAAATCATGACATATACAGTTGGCGAGGCCATGGGCAAACAGACACTCTTACACATCACATGTGGGAGTGCAAATCAGTACAACCCTTACAGAAGGGAATTTAGCAATATCTATTAAAACTACATATGCATTTACCTCTTGATCTACCTATCCCACTTCCAAAAGACATGCCTCTGCAATACAGAAATACTTACACACAGGTTACTCACTGCAACACTGTTGGTAATTGCAAATTATTGAAAGCAGTCTAAGCGCTACACTTGAAAATGATTGAATCAACTATGATACATCCAAATGAGTGCTATGCAACTGTAAGAAAGAATCCAAATGAATGACTGTGTATATTGTTACATGAAAAAACAAGGTGCAAAAGAGTATCTAGAGTATGCTACCTTTTGTGTAAGAAGAGAAAATAAGAAAATATACATGTATCTGTTCATTTGTGCAAAATGAACAGAACGGAGAGATCACAAATAAATTAGACTGGTGATCCATACTGGGTGGGTAGGATGGGGTGGAAACAATGTGGGGGTGGAAGTGGGGTGCAGAGATTGGGAAATAGGAGAGACGCTTTGCCGAGTAGACCTTTTGTATAGTTCTGGGTTTTAGAACCATGCTAATGTTTTGTTTTGTTTTTTTGGGGGACAGAGTCTCACTCTGTTGTCCGGGCTAGAGTGCCGTGGCATCAGCCCAGCTCACAGCAACCTCAAACTCCTGGGCTCAAGCAATCCTCCTGCCTCAGCCTCCCAGGTGGCTGGGACTACAGGCATGCGCCACCATGCCCAGCTAATTTTTTCTGTATATTTTTAGTTGTTTGGCCAATTTCTTTCTATTTTTAGTAGAGACAGGGTCTCGCTGTTGCTCAGGCTGGTCTCGAACTCCTGAGCTCAAACGATCCACCTGCCTCGGCCTCCCAGAGTGCTAGGATTATAGGCATGAGCCACCATGCCGGCCCCATGCTAATGTTTTACATACTAAAGTAAAAACAAAAACAAACAAAAATCTGAGAATAGGGGGAAAACCTACAATGGAATACAAAGGAACAAATGAAGCAAAATATATTACAAATGGATAAATAACTACATTGAAGGGGAAAAAATGAATTCAAATAGCTTTCAAATAGAGAATTTTGAGTACACAGTCTCCAGTCAAAGAAAAACAGAAATAATGAGGTCTTCTTAATCTCGAGATCTGGTTTGGTTTTTGCAATGGTATGGGCTAGAGATTTCGGAGTTTCTTCTTCTGTATTTTCCAGGATTGAACAAATAAGCCAGGTTTCTCACCGTTGGAGAAGGAATTTACAAATGTGGAAAGAGTAAGGGCTAGAATGAACCTTGTGGAATTGGATTAGAATTGGAAGGGTTAAAAAAAAGAATTGGAAGGGTTAATATGAACTCTTGGTTTGTACATGTGTATATGTGCATGTGTGTGTACATATCTTCTAGCTTGGTCCACTGAAAGGGTCTAAAAACAATAACACAGTAGCAATGAGCTCATCTAGTGCCCAGATCTTGGTTTTTAAATCCGCGCTAAAATGAACCAGGATTTCAAGGCTGGGGCTGGGAAAGTAGAACATGAGGTTGGAATATCTTGTTGTGACCATAGTTAGGAAAGTGCTCAAATGACAGTAACATGTAAAAAGGACACAGTAGGTAGCTTGAAGTGCCTCTCGCTGGCCAAATGTGGAAAAATTTGAGCATCAAAATAATGAAAGTAATGGATTATAATCCACTGAGTAAAGCAGGAATCCATGAGTCCATTGTGACATATGTAAATAAATAATGAGAAGAAGAAGCTTTTCTTTATAGGAGAATGCCAACTAATAAATGTAGAGGGATGATGTGATTAGGAAATCCCTCTCCAGCAACCATAATAGTAATCACTGAGTCAGGCAAGAAGTAATGGATGCTAAAACCAGTGGGTGAAATGAACATAGTCTCAAATATTTTACCCCACAAATTACTGATTCATTGTGAAAGGAAAATAGTAACCTTAATCTCCAAGTATTTTGGGATTCTTGGCTATCTTTCAGTTTATTGCCATTTAGATTAATGTGGTGTAAGAGTACACATTGTATGATATCTATTTTTTCTTTCTTTCTTTCTTTCTTTCT
>RJWJ010022440.1:0-26855 GCA_004363605.1 Indri indri | reverse complement strand
TATCACACCCATCATTTATGTATAATCTAAGGCGGCTTTTGGTGCAATGACAATGAGTTGAGTAGTTGTGACAGAGACAGTAATGCTCGCAAAGCTGAAAATACTATTTGGCCCTTTACAGACAAAAGGGGTCCATTGACGCCTGCTCTAAAGGAAGTATGTGTGAGGCGCCCTGGGAGCTCATGGGAAGAAGAGCTGAGCCTGCTCAGCAAAGTTTTAAGTGGAACAAACGTGTAGAGCAAACCTTGAGCTGGCCTTGAAGGATGAGTAGGAATTCATCAAGCATATTGGAGGATGGGGGCTTCTAGGCAGTGGGGAACTCCTTATATGTGGGCATGAGAAAGCCTGGTATGTTCCAGAAAATTCCATGTAGTCTGTATGGTAGAATACAGTGCATAGGAGAGAAGGAAGGGAGAAGAGTCTGAATGGGTAGATGGGCTAGATCTTGAGAGTTTCTATTCGTCTGTCAGGCAGATGTTCTCAAACTGGGCTTCATGACACAGCTAGCTGTGGAATGTTCAAAAAGTGCACACTCCCAGGCTTCTGACTACTGAATTAGAAGAGGCCTGAGAGTGTGCTGTATAATCTGCTTTTCCAACTATGCCGCAGGTAGTTCTAATACAACTAATAGGAAGGTGTGACAAGACACCACCGAGGGCTTCTGAACAGGCACTGAGGGACGGAGGGGCTGGAGACTGCTGCCAGTGGAGCAGGGAGGGGAGAAGGCAGGGTAAGAGGCTATCACCTGGAGGGCAAGGCCACAGCCCTGCGTTTTTATATCTCCCATGACACCTTGCACATAGCAAGTACTTTCCAGGTATTTATTAACCAAATAAAGATTCTTAGTTCTTGCATTTTAAGGGGTGATACCCAAAACTTCTGTAAAAGGCCAGCAGAGGGTTAATATTTTAGGCATTGCGGACCATATAAATTCTCTGTCATATGTTCTTTTTTGTTTTGTTTTTTTCTTACAATCCTTTAAAAATGTAAAAACCATTATTAGCCCAACCTTCCTGGTATAGAAACCAGCAGCCACAGACTGTAGTCTGCCGACCCTCGATAGACTGTTGCTCTTCACAAGCTCTAACTTCACCAGTGAGGAGCACAAGGACCAGAAGTGGCCTGACTTGCCCGGCACCACTCAGCCACCTAACAATTAGGAAGAGGACCCAGACCTCAGCCCCTTCCACATGAGAAGTCAGGAGAGGTAGTCAATGTGACACTATTATGTGAAAGATTTCATAGGCCCCGTAAAATAACTACCAAAACCTTTGTGCAGGTAATAATGCCGAGAACGCAGACAAGAAGGTTACTACAGTGACCTGCAAACGCTGTCTGCAGGAAAAGTGGACAGCTACTCGGGGAAAATGCGGGGCCCGCAGGGCACTGAGGTTCAAATCGGTTTATCTGGGCACTGAGATAAGTAGATAGAAAAACTCCATCTGACTTTGATTTATAAACAGTAATTAACAGCAATATTCTGAGAAGGAAAAACCTCATGTAATTTTTTTTCACCGTCTCTCAAGCACGTTATTCTCAAATAACGTTTTAGGGGCTATGATCCAATTTAAAAACAAGGGAAAGGAAATAGTCCCCTATTTGTCTCAGCTACCTGGTTAGGTAATTTCATAGAAAACTGATGGAACCCAAGGAATTTGTTCAAGTCTGTGTATTTATTAAGCAAATTGCTTTCATAATTCATTTCCAAAATTCCTAGACAGCGTTAAAAATAAGTTTCTTTTTCATGATGGTGGTAGGGAGACAGAAGTTTGTCTCTACTCTCTTGGTCAACTTTTGCAGGTCATTTTGATGTAGTATATAAATTCTTCAAAACTCTGAATTCAGACACTTTTCATGTTTTGTAAAAGATGGTATGATTCTGAGGTCAGATTTGTGCTGTGCTGCGTTCCCAGGACAGTTATATTATTAATCACATAAACACAGTTAAAGTTGATTAGGAGAGATTGGCTATAATTTTCTTTTAATAATTTGGTTTTACGTTATTTTTCAACTTTGGAACTTTTTTTGGCTACAGTCAAGTGCTTAACATTTCCTATTCACAGGAAAGATTCTTGTTTATTACTCTAATCTTTGATGGTATAATTGCTTTGTGACTCTTGGATAGTCCTAGTATTAGTTGAGCTGATATGTCTCCAGTTTACGTTAGGATGTGTGTTACTGTGCTAGGTGTTTGGATAGACAAAGGAAGATGCAGCTCCCGCCTTCGAGGTCTCCTGGTTCAGGGTACGTTGTGAAGTGGCTGTTGATACAGTAGAAACACCCTGCTCTGGCAGCGGAGTGGGGCTATGTGTGTTGTGGTCGGTAGTTCTAGGAAGATTCACTAGGAATGATGGCCTGGAAAGGTGGCTGGGATTTCATTTGGCCAGGAAGGAACTTACAAGCCGAAGGAACAGGATATGGAGAGGCAGGAAAGCGCAGAGCTTCTAGGAGGAAGGAGTGGAACGGCGTGGCTCTGCTGTTTGTGTGGGTGTGGGGGAGAGCAGTGGGTAGGACACTGACTGGGGCCAGACTGGATTGTTGAGGCAGTGAGAAGCCATCCAGGAACAGGGAGGGATGTGGTAATTTTAGGATGATTGTCCCCGTGGCTTTGGAAGGGCAAGAGGCTAGCGGCAGACTCCAGGTAAGAGGCTGGGGTAATACTGGCAAAAGGTTTAAATGAAGGGGACAGGGAGGGAAAGGAGATCTGTCCAGACAGGAATAGGCCGTGTAAGAGAGGGTGGAGTTTGCAGATTCTAGGTTAGAAGAATACTGAAACCTTTAAAAACTCAAAACCAAATAAGAAAAAAAAACAGGAAAATGAACAGGTTGTGGAGGGGGATAGTGATGTGCTCAGGGCTGAATTTGAGGGATGTTGTGTGGAGATGCCTAGCCAGCCCAGGAGAAAGGACGGCGGGTGTGGGAGTTGTGTGTAGGTGGACCTCGAGTGTGGTCACAGCAGAACAGGGCTGCAGGTGAGCCAGGGACAGAGTATGGGACAATCCAGCGTGACTGTTTGACACGTGTCCTCTCGTTGATCTCCCCTCAGAGCACCCAAAGGCAAGTGGAACAGCTCTAATGGGGTTGAAGAAAAAGAGACTTGGATGGAAGAGGAAGAACTGTTTCCAGTTCAGGGTAAGCAGCATCCTCCTTGGCCTTTTCTTGCTGCTTGCTGAAGTATAGATGTATGTTACTGTCATATTAACATTCCAGAATCTGCTTGTCTCCAGGCTAGAAAAAGTTTAATAAGTTCCTGATCTTATTTTGATTATGAGGAGTCAGTTTTATGTCCTTTCCCATTAAACAGTGGAGACCATAAAAGCAAGACTTTTATTTTAAGGAAAATTCCTGATTTTGTTTTAATAACTCCTGTGCTATTTAATTATTATTCCTAAAACCCTTTAATTAGATATGATAGTACAGTTCATTCTCTGCATTTCCTGTTTTCCATAATTAGTAACTTCACAGCATTTGCGTTAGACTCTCTCCCACCACATATTTTGTATTCTAATGGAAATAACTATTTGCCAAACGTTAATTTGGGGGAGGCTCTAAAGACTTTTTGTACCATGGCAATAGTAATCCTTTGCCAATCTCAAAGATTTTGTCCTTGAAAATTACCTTCATTGGCTAAATTATAGTTGGCAAGATCAAGGTCACATGGAAAATGGAGGAAGTAACAGAAAAACAATAAAAATGATGTTAAATGTTTTAAAACAACATGATATAAAAGTTCTAGAAAATATCCACTTCCAATGCAGTCCAGTTGTATTAGCTTTAGAAATCTTCCAGCTATAGTATGAAATACTTCATAATTTAAAAATAAGTAATGGCTAGGTGCTATAGTTCATACCTGTAGTCCCAGCACTTTGGGAAGCCGAGACAGGAGGATCTCTTGCTGCCAGGAGTTCAAGACTGGCCTGGGCAACATAGCAAGACCCCATCTCTAAAAAAAAAAAAAGTAAAAATAAAAAATTAGCCAGGTGTGGTAGTGTGTGCCTGTAGTCTCAGTTACTCAAGAGGCTAAGGCAGGAGGATCACTTGAGCCCAGGAGTTTGAGGTTGCAGTGAGTTATGACACCACTGTACTCCAGCTCAGGCAACAGAGTGAAACTCTGCCTCAAGAAAAAAAAAGTTGGTTTTACTAATAAGCCTAAAATCCATCATTAACCAGCATTTATTGACTGCCTATTGGGAAGTACTTGCATTGTACAGATTCTCATGGGCTGAATGACTGGTATTTGCAAACAAAAGATAAAAATTAATTATCCTTTAGTGATGTCCATTCTCTTCTCAATGTTTGTGAAATTTGAATCAAGTTTCCCTTTGCAGACATTCTATATCTTTTTCTCATGGTTTGTACAGAGAAAGGTGATCTCTGAAATAAGTCTACTTTTAATGTTTTCCAGCAGCACCAGATGAAGATCATGCAACCACTGTAACAAAAAAGCAGGTAATTTAAAATTCTCTTTCCCGATACTGGTTATGTGGATAGAGAAGAGGTAAAATAAGCCCCCCAGCTCCTAAGCGTAGACTACCCATGTACCCAGTAAAAATCTTTTTTGAGATTTTCAGGTAGTTCAAACTAAGTTAAATTGATAGTTATTTTCTGGAAGAAAAACCTAGGAGGACAGAAGCCTAACATACTTTCCAGACAGGGAACAACATACACACATTTGAAGTTTGGAATGCAGAAGTGATTCTTAGTTGAGGATGAAATGGCAGGACATTGAGAATCATCAAATGTCCAGATCCACAGTGTTCATTGTGCCATGTTTTAAAAACGTAAACCCTGCTTTGGGGTTCTGCCAATTCTCCTAGGATCCTTGAGTTTACCTCTTCACTGTATTGGAGAGAAGGTACATAAGTAGAGAGAAAGGTCGTGATAAAACTTTTGGTCTTCTTTTGCAGAAGTGGACTGTAGAAGAAAGCGAGTGGGTCAAGGATGGAGTGCAAAAATACGGGGAAGGAAACTGGGTTGCCATTTCTAAAAATTACCCATTTGTTAACCGAACAGCTGTGATGATTAAGGATCGCTGGCGGACCATGAAAAGACTTGGCATAAACTGAAACAGGCTTTCATTTCCACAGAATTCACAGGAGCATGGTTCCTAATAATAGCCCCTGATAGTCTGCTGTTTCTTTCAGAAGCTGGGCTGGGATGAGAATTTTGGGCAACCTCCTTCCACATGGGGGAGGTCCCAGTTCCACTTCATCATTGTCGGAGATCATGGAGCTAAGAAGCAAAGCCAAGTCCACCCATGTCCTTGGCAGAGATGACAGGCACACAGCTTGTACAGTGCCAGAATACCATTAGTGTTTCCCTTCCTTAGTGGTTTGCTTAAATTTAAATCCCTGGTAATCTGTAGAACCTTCTCCTAGAAAATGGTGGAGTCTATTAGGAGCCACTTATGACTCCATGACCTGTTAAAACCAGCAACATGAGCATTATTTGGAGTGAACTTGTTCACATGAAGTTTTGGCCTTGTGATGCAAATGCAAAGGAACTTTGTCTGTTGGGAGTCCGGGTTGATGAGAGACCAGTCATTGTGGAATGATAAGATTCCCTTTAAAAACGGTTTAGCCAGTTAAGACAACCCTAGACCTGACTGCCTTGGCATTTGCTCTTAATATCTGCTGGGCTCTGTAGGCAGGTTTATCCTCCACTTCTCATGTGGTTGAACCGGTGTGTTTTTTGGTAAAATGGTGATTGTAGATAAGCTTAGCCTCCCCTTCCCGCCCCCTGCCTCTTTTCCCAATTCCCTTCCTTATGCTGGTCTTTTGAAGCTTAAAAAAAAATCCCGATTGAATATAAATGCCTAATTTCATTCTTTATGAAATGGTTGCTTCCACCCAATTCCGTAATCGTGCTGTGTTAGTGTCTTGCACTGCAATTCAACATTCCCTTCTCCTTTTGTACTGTGTCGTGCTTGCTGTCTCTCTTGGACATCCTTAAAGACTGTCTTTTTAGCAAAAAATTTCAGTAAGGTGTTTTCTGTAATCTTTTTTTAAAATATGAGAACTAATCATTGTCCATACTTGTAGCATTCTTCATTAAAGTCTTGCTTCTCTCAAATTTAAGTAGCTGTTTAATTGCAGCACAACACATATTCACAGATGCAGGTAGCCAAAGGTTGAACAAACTTTGCTGAACCATTTCATCAAGAAGCTGGTGTCAAACTGTGTTGGATCCTGTGATCCTTGGAAGCTGTGTCAAACAGATGATGTCGAAGTTTCTTCTTCATTTGTCCCTTACCTCAATAACATAGTTTTTTCGGGAGACAAAAGAATTCCCCCTTTTCCACTTGAGTAAAAGGCAACGTTTAAAAAAATGCTAAAGTTTTAAAATTCATCTTTTAGTTGTAAGTTGAAAACATTGTAGAGCTTTATTACCTAATAACTATGCATTTGGGGGGTTGGTACTACTGTTTTTCTATCAACCAACCCCAAATGAAACCACAGGGAGAAGTTGAGAACTTCAGCCCCTCTTGGTCCAGCTACCTTCTGGTTGCAGCTAGGTGTGGTCTCCCTCCAAACCAGATTAGAATCCTGAAGCTTTTCTCCCCTCAGCTCACTTCATTAGATGGTGTTCTCTGGGTAGAAAGGTGATGAATTTAGGGAAGCAAAATATCCCAATCGGTGTTTCTCAAACTTGAGAAGTGCCTAAGTCCATTAATATTTTTTCATGGAACGTCAGTGTTGTTACAGTGTTACTGAAATGTGTACAAACATTAAACTGTGCTTACGCAGTTTCTGTAGAACTGTAAAGCTTAACCACAAACCGATGATTGTTTTGCTGAATCCAAGTCGCTGCTGCTGACTTGAGTAGTGTTGGGATTGTGGCAGTGGTGGGACCCAGTGGGGGATGCCTGTGCCACAGTGCATTGAGCGCTGGTCCCAGCCTCTCCTACTTCCCCTTGGGCGAGACTGCCGCAGAGCGACTGTGCCCTGGTGCTGCGATGTCATTTGGCCTTTGCTAGAACTGAACCACATTCACGAAGTCTGTTTTCTGCTTTATTAGCTTGTGACACTTGGAGCCACTGTGATGAATTCTGAAGCAGTTCTTGGCTAGAAGTTGCTAACGCTGTTGTGTTTTTTAAGATGATGACTAAAATGAAAATGTTTAGGCATTGTCAGAACTCAGGAGACTGCCAGCTTGAGAAACATCGTCCTGGTGGTTAAGAGCATAACCCCTGCCTCAGGACCCCAGCTCTGCCAGGTGTTGCTAGTGGGACCGTGAGCCAGTCCCTTGACTCTCTTGAATGTCAGTGTCCTTGTCTCTGAGATGGGAGCTCACAGCACCTCCTGAAGGGGGCTGTTGTGAGAGTAAAATAAGATGCAGGTAAGATTCTCAGCTCAGCGCCTGCCATGAAGTCAGTGGGTGTTGAAGTCATGAATAAAAGAAGATTGAGGGTTTGAACAATATAATAGTCTTTGAGTGGGTTGTGGATAGCTTTTTTTTTTTTTCTTTTTTCTGCCTGTGGGTGCTGAAGAAGTCATGAATAAAAGAAGAAAGACTGTTATTGAATATAATAGTCTTTAAGTGGGTTTGGATAGCTTTAGATGGATGTATCAGTCAAGGGGAAGGTAGCAGAATGAGGACTGTCGGCCGAGGGGTTTGACCACTGTCTTGTCACTGTTCATCCATTCCAACTTGTGCACACACATGCTGTGCTTTGCTCTGAGCTATAGTGTTGGGCAGAAAGTCTGCTGAAACAGGTGTTGCCTGATATGTTTTATAGGAGCAATAGGTATCCCCTAGCAATTTGACATGAATAAGAGAAACATCTCCCCAGCCAACTTTTTTAAAAGTATATTCAGATGGTTGTAGATAAACTTACCCAAGAAGAACTGAAAAATGACAGCCCAAAGGATGGATGGAAATGTCTCTTCTGAGGTAGTAGATTCTATCTAGCATGCATGAAAAAGGTTTGGAAAGCCATTGAGCTTTTGAGGTGAAGGCAAAACCTCTTCTGTGAGCCACAATGGGAGTGTCATGGCAGTTCTATTATTGAATATCTGTGCATGGCCCTGAAGTTGGCCTAAATGTGACTCATGGTGTTAATGATTATCCCAGCGGTTATCTGAACTACTTGGTTCCACTGCGCTGCAAGCAGTACCTCTGCAGAGGTGTCTCCAGAAAGCAGCATGTTCCCCTTGCTCTTTGGGGCTGGGCTGGTGGTTCTGAATCTAGTGACCTCTGCTAGGAGCCAGAAGACAGAACCCCTAAGTGGCTCTGGGGAACAGCAGCTCTTCCGTGGAGCTGATCGACATGACTTTGCCATCGTGATCCTTCCAGGAGGCACAGAATGCTTTTGGCAATTTGCCCACCAGACTGGATACTTCTATTTCAGTTATGAGGTATGTGGGCTCCTCTGGCCATACTTGGGGCTTTTTTTGTTTTTTTCCTTTTGTAAAGTGGGTCAGGTTTTAGACCAAAACAAGTTCTGTTTGTCTTTATTATGTTGTGATTCCCCACGTGTTAACGGAAACTAGAGCTAGAGGGAAACAGATGAATAGTCACCAACAGGAACTAAAACATATGGTTTGGCTTCTCAAATTGGGGGCTATAGAAGTGTGTTCAGAGCCATGGGAAACAGGGTGCCTCTCCCTGGAAAGGTAATCGTCACATTTGGATTTGGGGATGAGAGGGGAGAGAAAACATTCTTTAAATATTAAAACAAGACAACATGAATATGGTACTTTGGAGACTGATCCAGAGATTTCAGAGAAAGCCGCTTCAGTTTGTGAGTGTAGGGGAGCAACATCTGCTCTCCTGCCTTTAATGGTAACTCCAGCAAATTGGAGAGTCACTAGCTCAAGTTTTCTCTATTCAGGCAGACAATCCTATTTTGGGGGAAGGTCACGTGTTCATAGGTCAAGTACTTTTATCAATACTGTGGTCTTACAGTACACTGCTCAAGGATGGTGAGCTCAATATTAGAGGCTTGTTCATTTCCTTTGTTCTTTATCTTAGAAACCTGTTAACTTTCTAATTTTTGTTTACATAGTAATAGACTATGTTGATTTTACTCTACTAAACTGTAACTTAAAATTTATTTTAAATTAAGTTATCAGAGCTTTTTCTTATCTCTGAATTTATATTAGAACGGTAGCTTCTAGTCTGCTCACTGTAGCCTGGGCTTATCAAGATCCAGCTTGGGAACAAGTGTTAACGGAGTGCCTGCTGCTGTAGGTCTGAGCTGCCAGGCAGCAAATGCCCAAATCTGGGACGCCACCAGGGAGCTCAACAACCAACTAAGTTCATTCAAGAACTCTGCAGCCAGAATCACACATTTGATTCGGTCCACACCAGCTGTGGCGTCTGAGCAAGACATGACTTCTTTTTTTTTGAGACAGAGTCTCACTCTCTTGACTGGGCTAGAGTGCCGTGGCGTCAGCCTAGCTCACAGCAACCTCAAACTCCTGGGCTCAAGCAATCTTCCTGCCTCAGCCTCCCGGGTAGCTGGGACTACAGGCAATGCGCCACCATGCCTGGCTAATTTTTTCTATAGTTAGTTGTTTGGCTAATTTCTTTGTATTTATAGTAGAGACAGGGTCTCGCTCTTGCTCAGGCTGGTCTCGAACTCCTGAGCTCAAACAATCCGCCCGCCTCGGCCTCCCAGAGTGCTAGGATTACAGGCGTGAGCCATGGCGCCCGGCCTAAGACATGACTTCTTTATCTGCAGTGGTGCTGTTAGCATTTCGAGCAATTCTTTGTTCTGCTCTACTGCTACTGACGTTGCAGATGTTCAACTTTGCTGTGCCCCCCTCCCCAGCACCATCACTGTGACAAATAAGAATCCCCTACTCAATTCCAAATCCTGGGGGTTAGGCGGTACCAACCCAAATTGGTATCCCATGCTGATGACTGTGGGGTGTCACTCTTACCACTCAGCTGGCGTCTTAGTGACGTAGCAGGGTCTTTGTTCCCTCTTTGATGTGTCTTTGCAGGTTCAGCGAACAATGGGAATGTCACATCACCGACATGTTGCTGCCACCGCACATACCCCACAGGGTTTCCTCATAGGCACCTCCCAGGATGTTCGGGGCCAGATTAACTTCCCTACCCAAGAGACAGGTCTGTTTTCATCACCCCAGCTATTATAATAATCATAGGTTTCTATGAAATTGGGAAATAATGAGGAAGAACATAGATACGGTGAAACAGTAGGGAAAAAAAAAATCAGCCTTTAGCACCAAAACCAGTGTTCTTGGAGACTGCTGATGTCTAAGGATGTCAAGCATCAGTCCCCTGGCAGTTTGGGGTCAGGTCTCCAGGTGACCATTATAACTCTAGGGTTCAGCAGATCAATTTTATCATCTCCAGCTGATCAGATTCTGGGAAAGTGACTAAAACAGAGACCCATTTATAATACAGAATTCCAATTAATAAATTCATTACAAGGAAGCATTTCTTTCCAGTCATCAGAATACTTAAGCGAGTTACTAAAAGCAGATTCAGAACAAGAGAAAATGCATGGCCACGTGAAATATCCACCACAAAGCACTTCAGCAGCTAGAAAATTCCTATAGCCAAATCAAGCCTGTCCCACTTGGGACAGCACCAGTCGGTCTTAACTGCCCTCTTTACTAGCCGGGTATACTAAAAAAGACAGATTTTCTCAGCAGGGGCATCAGGGCCTTTCAATCATTTGGACTTTCAATAACTGCCACACCTTTCTAATGCCACCACCACCCGATCTTCCACCTTCCCCCACCCCCTCGCACTCAAAGGGAGGCAACCCCACGTTGAGAGCCAGCTCGAGTCAGTAGACATCCCCAAACCATGAGTCACTGTACAGAACACCTTGCAGGCAATGACTCCAGCAGGACAGCTGCTTTCCTTCACAGGGAATGCATCATTTTTTCCCCTAGCTTCAACTTCAAGGTGGTATCCCCAGCTCTAAAGGTAGACAAGGAGCAGGCAAATGCCATGCTTTTCATTTCAACTCAACCTGTTGAACGGCAGTTTCTTAATAGGAGATGTGGGAATTACAGGTTGGAAAAGGGGAAAAGACGTTTTCTATCCAGTATGGAAAGAACTAAAGTTACTGAAATTTGGCAAAATAGAATCATTTTAAGTTAATATGTAATAAAAATAGGTTTCACATAAGATCAATGTCTTCCATGTAAGAAGTGGGATCTTTGTATTTTCTAAAAAGCTGATGTAGTAGCAATTCTAAAACTGGAGAGTAGGTATCTCTAGAGGAATCTTAACAAAGGGTGGGAGACCAAAGACTTGCTAATGAGCTAGGAATTCCTACAGGTTTTTATCAGCTTTGTCTAAAAAATCAGCAAAATCGCTTTGGTTCTGTGCAAGTGTATCTCAACTTTGGAGTCTTCTATGAGGGGCCTGAGATGGACCACAAACAGAATGAAAGAAAACAACTGAACGATACTCTGGATGCAATTGAGGTAACAGAGTGTGTTGTGTGGGAGAGAAACATCTGTAAAAACTGATTTTAAATGTGGAGGGAAGATCAAAATTTTGGGAGTAATTCCATTCGAGTGAGGGTTCATTTGGGTAGAAACCAAACAGGCAAGTGGATTTGAATCTTTTAATACATTTTTATGGCTTGGAGATCTTGATATTTTGCACTTGTTTTATTCCAAGGGTTGGCAAACTACGGCTCATGGGCCAATGGGCCAAATGTGGTCCACTGCCTTTTTTTTTTAATTGATATATATCTTATACCATTTTAAAGTGGACACTTCAGTGGTTTTTGGTACATTCACAAAGTTGTGCAACCATCACCAGCATCTAATTCCAGGACAGCTTCATCACACCCCCCAAAACCCCTGTACCTATTAGTCACCATTCCCCTATGACCCCCCCAGGCCTGGCAATCACTATTCTACTTTCTGCCTCTATAGATTTGCCTATTCTGTACATTTCATATAAATGGAATCATACAATATATGGCCTTTTGTGTCTAGCTTCTTTCACTCTGCATGTTTTCAAAGTTCATGCACAACGTTGTATAAGTACTTTATAGTACGCTTCAAAACGGTATATGGGCCAGGCATGGTGGCTCATGCCTATAATCCCAGTTTCTTTGGGAGGCTGAGGCGGGAGGGTCACTTGAGGCCAGGAGTTTAAGACGAGCCTGGGCAACACAGCAAGACCCTCATCTCTACAAAAAATAAAATAGAATAAAATGGTGCGTGGTATATAAATTGTTTATCAGTTAAGGAAAAAGTATACAATTCCTTTTATGTACTTTATTCCTTTTTATGGCCGAAAAATATTCTATCATATGGATACACATTTATCCATTTATCAGCTGATGGACATTTGGGTTGTTTCCACCTTTTGGCTATCATAATGCTACCATGAACATTTGCGTACAAGTTTTTGTGTTAACATGTTTTCATTTCTGTATACCTGGAACTGCTGAGTAACATGGTAACTGTTTAACTTTGTGAGGACCTGTCACTGTTTTCCAGTGGCTAAACCATTTTAAACACCCACTAGCAATGTATAAGCATTCTAATTTCTCCACATCCTCACCAACACTTGTTACTGCGTTTTTATTATAGCTAGCCTAGTGGTTGTGAAATAGTATCTTGTGGTTTTGAGTTGCATTTCCCTAGTGATTAATGATGTCGAGGGATCTGTTCATGTGCTTATTGGCCATCTGTGTATCTTCTTTGGAGAAACGTCTATTCAAATCCTTTGCCCGTTTTAAAATTGGGTTGCCTTATTGTTGTATTGTAGAAGTATTTACATATTCTGGATACAAATCCCTTGTCAGACGTATAATTTTAAGATATTTTCTCCCATTCTGTGGGATGTCTTTTCACTTTGATAGTCTACACTATGCACGAAAGCTCACCGCCTGTTTTTGTAAGTGGAAGTTTTATTGAACAGAGTCATGCTCATTTGACAATTATATATTGTCTACGGCTGCTTTTGTGCAGCAGAGTTCAGTAGTACAGACAGTACGGCCTGCAAAGCTTAAAAGTCTGCAGGCCCTTGTCTTCTACCATATACAGAGACAAGAAGAAATCATGTGCTGAGTACCTGTCTAAACCTAGAGATCTTTAGGAAGAGCTCTCTAGTTTGAGCACTGAAGTTTTCCATTATAAAAAAATTTTTAAAAAAAACTAAAGTCCATCCCAGCACCAATCAGAGGGTTTAAAAAAAAAAAAAACACTAAAGTCCAGACCATTTTTCATGTACAGCAAAACCAGCATTCATCAACTGTAATAGTATTATATATCTTAAAATCTTATGAGCAAATTACTCAACTTCCAGATAACTTAGGTTAGTGCTGGTGAGCATCCAAGTGAGGCTGGATGACAGAAGAGGGGAAAAATCTCTTTATTTTCTCTCCCACAGCAGAGTACACGAACGGTACAAAACAATATCTTTCACATGTGGCGATACTACAACTTTGCCCGGATGAGGAAAATGGCTGACTTTTTCCTTCTCCAATCAAACTATGACTATGTGAACTGGTGGTCAACAGCCCAGAGCCTTGTAATTATTCTTTCTGGGATCCTGCAGCTGTATTTCTTGAAGCGTCTCTTCAATGTTCCAACAACTATAGACACAAAGCTCACGTGCTAAGCTAGGATGACGACAGCTCTTTTCTTCTTAGCAGAAACTTAGCCAAAGCTGACAGAAGCTTTGTAAAGTTATGGGAAAAAATCAATTTCTCTTGTTAATATTTCTGTCTGTTGCACTCATCTACAAAGAAAAAGTGGCAATAAAATAACAATGTACAAGTTCTGAGGTTGGCTATTTCTAAAGTACATATTAAATGCTACCATCAAAATACTGTTCATCATAGAGCAGTCCCTTAACCTCCACTGAGTCTACTTAGGGGTTAACAGAAAGCCTTAGAAGGGAGAAGAGTTAAAAAAAACATGAGCCAAAATCAAGTTTGCTTGTATATAAAAGCAGGAGTTGGTAGAGTGCCTTTTTGCAGCTGAAAATGTTTTATTTTTAAGAGATGTCACCTTTGGAATTAAAAATAAGCAGTATATTCATTAAAGAAATTGTTTTACAATCCAGGTAGTCTTTAAAATTTCTGTCTATAAAATGTTATTGATTTTAAAAAATTATTATTTTAAAATAGTTTTGAGAAGCATAGGAAAGAGCAAAGCAGCTAAGTTTTTATTACAGGGTCTCTTTTTTTGGAGACAAGAGTTTCACTCTGGCTAGTGTAGTGGCATCATCACAGCTCACTGCAACCTCAAACTCCTGGGCTCAAGCGATCCTCCTGTCTCAGCCTCCAGAGTAGCGGGGACTACAGGTATGCTCCACCATGCCCAGCTAATTTTTCTATTTTTTTTTTTTTTTAGTAGAGACAGGGTCTTGCTCTTGCTCAGGCTGGTCTCCAACTCATGAGCTCAAGCGATCCTGTCCTCGGCCTCCCAGAGTGCTAGGATTACAGGTGTGAGCCACCTTCACCCTGGTCGTTATTTCAGGGTCTCTGATTAGTGCTTTTAGTCCAGTCCAGTCACGTAAATAAAGGTTCATAAAAGAAATTATGTTTTATGAAATCAAAGTGAAGAAAAAAACATTTCAGCCTGGGACCATCCCATCCCAGAAAAAGACTGAGAAAAGTTTATTAAAAAACAAGATCATATAATCAAATTACATTCATAAGACCCAGCACTTAGAAATACATAATATATGCAATATAAAAATAACCCTTACCATTTATTCGACACCTATCATTTCCCAGGCACTGTGCTAGATGCTTTACAATCATGATTTCCAATTCTAAAAACCATTCTTAGGTAGACAGCTAAAGCTGTATTTTTAGTTCTGTGTTTTTTAAAACAGAAGAAAAAAATGAAGCTTATTAAAGCTGAATGACTCATCCAAGGCCATACAGCTGGTAGGTGGCAGAACTGGGGTTTGAACCACACCACGCAGCACTTACTGTATAGAAAAATAGCTGAATGAATTGCTCTTACTATTTTAGACAAATTTTCATTTGTAAAATCCCAGACGTGGCCTACTAATCTGATATGACAATATGTATCTTTCATGATATTAATAAATAACAGAGAAAATCCATTGTGTTACCATGAGTTTGGAAAACAAAGTGTTATCACAGATAACAATTATAAGCTGTTCTTCTCCTCAGTTCCAAAGATTCAGAATCTGTTACTCAGAACAGGAAGCCCTCTGATTCAAATATAAAACTAGTATGCTAGTCACAAACACAAAGATCTGAAACCCCATTTTGGAGCCATTTCTGTATAATAAGAATCCAGCCTGCATTTGTCAGTGATAGAATATTAAACTAAGAAGTCCCTGAAGATGTCGCAGTGTTGACAAAATTCGGCATGATGGTGGAGTCTACACAAACACAGGAAACAAAGCTCAGCCCTCCCACACGGCCCAGCTGTAAAGTCCTTGCGATGATTTCTTTTTTGATGATTTCTTTTTAAGTCAATGTCTCTTCGTGCCGCACGTATTCCCCAATGTCTGCTTGATGAAAGACCACAATCGCCATGGGGTCTACTTTCCTGCAGTCTTGTGTAGATTTTGCTGCCACCCCAAAACCCTGGGATTCGAAAGAAGAGACACTCAAGTCATTCAATATACCCATGCCGAGGGTATAACAAAGATTAAAAAAATAACAAAGATTAAAAAAAAATGATACTTCTTGTCTATGAGGAATTCAAAAGGTGCTGAGAATTTAGTCTCTCAAGCACACAGACTGAAAATATATCTTTCTTGAATCAAAAAGTCCTTGCTTTTTGTAATAGCTAACATCTCTACTCACCAAAGGGATGTCTGCCATGGAGTACACCACCACTCCCTGGTACTGAGAAGTATTTTCGGTGATTCGACCCAGACCAGATTTCAGCACATGGTTCCCATACAGGAAGGATTGCTCTGCTCCAGGCTTTATCCACACTTTATACTATAAGAAAAAGAATTAAAATCCAAGAGACACGAAAACAATAATAGTTATATCCCTGCAGAGATAAGCTAGCTGTTGGATCTGTGATTTATTTCTTGGAAGAATATTAAGGAAAAGAAAGATGTATGTTTCCTTCAAACTTTTCATCTCCTAAACAGATCTGCCAGGAAGCTCTTTCCTGAACTCTACAAGCAACTTCTCCCATGGACAGTTTAACAGTTGTTTTTCTGGACCCCAGTACCCTCCTCATCACAGCCACATATTTGCATTTTGCTTGAGCTGGTCTGCACAGGCTTTTCTACTTTGCTGATAACTAGAACTACACAGCTGCACAGCACTCCTATCCCAAGCCCAAGCAGGCCCAAGACCTCTGAAAACCTCCACGTGTTGACACTATCCCAAGCACTGTCGGGGCTCCGTGAAAGAAAAGCCAACCAGTAACGTGCGTTCTGATGGGGCCCTCATCCTTGACTTCATCCCAAGTGGCAAAATGGAAACTGCCCTACAAACCTTGGCATAGGGTGCAAGGTAATCCAGAGCTGTGATGTGCAACCGAAACTTGTGGGTCTTAGTGAATTTTCCGAAGCAGGTCCCCAGCGACACCAGCTTGTCCCCGGAGATATTGGCAGCCAGCTTCAGGATCTTCTCACTAAAGGGTTAAGGGGAAGGAAGGCTGCAAATGAGGGAGGCTGGTGGGACCCAGATTCCCCCCCGGGTGCATGCTGCCTCCCCGGCCCCGCCTCACCTCACGTAGTACACCCGGTCGTTGTGCAGCCTGAAACAGTAGGTGCCGTCCGGCCTGTCGACCAGCAGCTGAAGATTCTCCCCGATGCTGAGGGCAAAAGGAGGACCGGAGGCCGCACCTGAATGGACTCGTCCCGACACCGCGACCCCGCTCTACCCCTCCCCACCACACATCCCCTCCTCCGCCCCGCGCGCTCCTACTATTTCGCGATCTTCTCAAACATTACACGGGTTTCGTCTTCAGTCAAAGGCCGCATTTTCCTGCTGGGTTCGAGCACCGGATCCTCGTGCCTCGGCAGCCGGAAACGGAAGTCGGCCGCCAGCTATTCCCTGGCAACCCGAAAACCAGCCTTTCTAGCCCCATTTCCGTCGTTCCTCACGCTAGCGCCCCATAGCCTGGAGGACCGCCGGAGAAAGAAAACCGGCCGGATGAGAAACCATAGAGAGCGGAAATGGGCCCCAGATTCTTCCGGTCCCAGGTTCCAAGCCAGCACCCTCGCCGGTTTGGAGGGGAAGCGACGCTGCTGCTGGGAAGATGGCTGCGGCGGCTACTGTCCCAACCCCAGTCACGGCTTCGGCCACTGCGACGGCCACGGTAGCGGCTCTCGGAGAAGTGGAGGATGAAGGGCTCCTGGCGTCGCTGTTCCGGGACCGCTTCCCCGAGGCTCAGTGGCGGGAGCGGCCCGATGTGGGCCGCTACCTCAGGGAGTTGAGCGGCTCCGGGCTGGAGCGGCTGCGGCGCGAGCCCGAGCGCCTGGCGGAGGAGCGGGCGCAGCTGCTGCAGCAGACGCGCGATTTGGCCTTCGCCAACTACAAGACCTTCATCCGCGGCGCCGAGTGCACCGAGCGCATCCACCGCCTCTTTGGCGACGTGGAGGCGTCGCTCGGCCGCCTGCTCGACCGCTTGCCCAGTTTCCAGCAGAGCTGCAGGTGCGGCATTAAAGGGGCTTTTAACTGTAATAGCTGACATTCACAATAATAGAAATAGCTATCACTTATATAGCGCTTGCCGTTTGCCAGGCTCTTTGCTGAGCGCTTTATTTATCCTTTTAAACCTCACAACAGCCTTTCGAGGTAGGTACTGTTACTCCCATTTTGTACATGAGGAAGTTGAGACACAGAAAGGGTTAGCGACTTGTCCAAGGGCGCAGCTAGTAAGTTTCGAAGTCGGAATTGGAACCCAGGAGCACGCCCCTCCCTCGTAGGGCTGTTGTAAGCACTAAATAAAGAGGATCCATGCAAAGCGCTTATCCTCGGGTCTGACATAGTTAACACTCTATGAATGTTAGCTTAATATATGTGCACATTCATCTGGAGGTCATCTGCTCCAAAACTTTATTTAATGGGAAGCTAATAAGGAAATCATCCCGTTTGAGGGCATCAAAGATTATCAAGTCTCCTTGTTCTTCCTGCCTAGATCCTTAGTCTATTATCTCTAGTTATGCCTTCCAGCCTCTTTTATTTTTTTTTATTTTTTTATTTTTTTTTGAGACAGAGTCTTACTCTGTTGCCCCAGCTAGAGCGCAGTGGCGTCATCATAGCTCACTGCAACCTGAAACTCCTGGGCTCAAGCGATCCTCCTGCCTCAGCCTCCCGAGTAGCTGGAATTACAGACCCGTGCCACCACACCTGGCTAATCTTTTCTATTTTTGGTGGAGCCGGGGTCTCGCTCAGGCTGGTCTCGAACTCCTGACCTCAAGAGATCCTCTTGCCTTGGCCCTTCCAGCATTTCTTGATTAAAGTTTAAATTTTTTTTTTTTTTGAGCCTTTGAATATTTGACAACAGCTTTTGTATCCTTCCATGCCCCAGATAGGGGACTTGATAAAGCAGGTTTCTGCAATTATAGAGAAGAAACAGAGAAAGTCGACTGTGGCAGGAACTAAGAAGGAACAATAGAGTGGAAGACTGAGACCTGAGGGAACGTGGGGTAAGCTTGGGGCTTCTAGGCTAATAGCTTTTATTAAAGGAACATTGTACTCTATGTCTCTTTTACTCTTTACTCTGACACATTTACTCTGTCAGGTTCTATGTTAAGTGCTTCACACACATCATCTCATTTAATTCTCACCCCCTTATAAGGTTACTGTTTTACCAATGAGGAAACAGTTTCCGAGATGCTAAGTACCACAGCTAGAAAAAGTGGCAGATCTGCATTCAGATCTATCGATGATTTATTAGTTGTGCGTTTTTAGACAAGTAGCTTGACCTCTCTGGGATTAAAAATTTCCGCAAGTATTTAGTACTTACCTCATAAATATGGTGTGAGGATTAAATCAGATCATCCAGCCCAGTGCCCAGCTCATAGTAAGTGTGCTTGGTAACTGTAGCTAAGGTTTGGGCACAGGGCAGTGAGGGACCAACCGTCTCCTGATTGTTACTAGGAACTTTGTGAAGGAAGCAGAGGAGATCAGCACCAACCGACGGATGAATACTCTGACACTAAATCGGCACACAGAAATCCTGGAAATACTGGAGATTCCTCAACTAATGGACACTTGTGTCCGGAACAGCTATTATGAAGAGGCCCTGGAGCTTGCAGCTTATGTACGCCGACTGGAAAGGAAATACTCTTCCATCCCTGTCATTCAGGTAACCGACTTACCCAGAGAGGACTCAAAGTGATGTTCTTATGGGCATTTATTCTGTGGTCAGGACTGAACCTTTAGGTATAAACTGTTGCATGTTTCATATCAATTTCTGCCAGCCAGGAAGGTCTGAACATAAAGCATTCATTCAGTCATCTCAAAGACATGTATTAATCATGTGCCAAGTACTGTTCTGGGTGCTCAGGATACAGTGTGAACAAAGCAGACAAGGGCCTGGCTTTCATGAAGCTTACTTGCTAGTGGGAAGTCTGATGATTGGCAAATAAATAAATAATAGGATCATTTCAGATAGTGGTGAGTATCTGAAGAAAATAAACCAGGGAATGTAGTAGAGGGAGACTAGGGTAGGTTTCTTTAGGGAGAGGGATCAAGAAAGGCCTTTCTGGAGAGGTAACATTTAAGCTGAGACCTGAATAATGAGAAAGAGTCAGCCACACAAAGACCTGGGGAAAGAGCAAACCAGAAAGTGGGAAGAACAAGTGCAGAGGGCTGAGGTGGGAAGAAGTTGGAGTATTTAAGGGATGCAAAGACAGCGAGTGTGACTGGATTGTAGTGAGCACTGGGAGAGCATTAGGAAGCAGCTGAAGCTGGAGAACCAGGCAGGGCCTGTTGGCCATGGTGAGTAGTTGGAGTTTTATTGATTGCAGTGGGAAGTCATTGGAGGGTTTTAAGCAAGAGAACTACCCAACTGGCCTGGTGGGGTGGTGAGTGCCTATAGTCCCAGCTACTTGGGAGGCTGAAGTGGGAGGATCAGTTGAGCGCAGGGGTTCAAGTTCAATCTGGGCAACAGAGTAAGACCCTATCTCTTAAAAAATAAATAGGCCGAGCATGGTGGCTCACGCCTGTAATCCTAGCACTCTGGCAGGCCGAGGCGGGCGGATTGTTTGAGCTCAGGAGTTCGAAACCAGCCTGAGCAAGAGTGAGACCCCGTCTCTACCAAAAATAGAAAGAAATTAATCGGACAACTAAAAATATATGGAAAAAATTAGTCGGGCATGGTGGCACATGCCTGTAGTCCCAGCTACTCGGGAGGCTGAGGCAGGAGGATCGCTTGAGCCCAGGAGTTTGAGGTTGCTGTGAGCTAGGATGACGCCACTGCACTCTAGACTGGGCAACACAGTGAGACTCTGTCTCAAAAAAATAAAAATAAAAATAAAAATAAAAAGAATTAAAAAAAAAAAAAAAGAGTTAGCCAGCCAGATCTTTGTTGGTGAACCTGAAAGCATCAGCTTTAGGAAATCCACTTTGTATTTCCGAAAAGCCACAGGAATGTTGGTCTGTAAATATTCAGGGCTAGTGGAATGGGTTCCAGAGTGTCTTTCCCAGCACAGTGTGACACACTCCTTGCGTTGTCAGGGCATCGTGAACGAAGTGCGCCAGTCCATGCAGCTGATGCTGAGCCAGCTGATCCAGCAACTGAGGACCAACGTCCAGCTTCCCGCCTGCCTCCGTGTCATTGGCTACCTGCGGCGCATGGATGTCTTCACCGAGGCAGAGCTGAGAGTGAAGTTTCTTCAGGCCCGAGATGCTTGGCTCCGTTCCATCCTGACTGCCATCCCTAACGATGATCCCTATTTCCATATCACAAAAACCATTGAGGCCTGCCGTGTCCATCTCTTCGATATCATCACCCAGTATCGTGCCATCTTCTCAGATGAGGACCCACTGCTGCCCCCTGCAGTGGGTGAGCACACCGTGAACGAGAGTGCCATCTTCCATGGCTGGGTGCTACAGAAAGTCTCACAATTCCTGCAGGTTCTGGAGACTGACCTTTACCGGGGGATAGGCAGCCGCCTGGACTCTCTGCTGGGCCAGTGCATGTACTTTGGGCTGTCCTTCAGCCGGGTGGGGGCTGATTTCCGTGGCCAGTTAGCTCCCATTTTCCAGCGGGTGGCCATGAGCACTTTCCAGAAAGCAATTCAGGAAGCAGTGGAGAAATTCCAGGATGAAATGAACTCCTACACCCTCATCTCAGCTCCAGCCATCCTGGGCAGCAGTACCATGCCTGCTGCTGTGCCAGCCACCCAGCCAGGGACGCTGCAGCCGCCAATGGTGCTCTTAGACTTCCCACCCCTTGCCTGCTTCCTCAACAATATTCTGGTTGCCTTCAATGATCTGCGCCTCTGCTGCCCTGTGGCCCTGGCACAGGATGTGACTGGGACCTTGGAAGATGCCCTTGCCAAGGTGAGTGCACTCCGTGGGCTTTCTACTACCCTAGGCCTTCCTTGGTAACAGGTAGCCAGACTTTTATAATAAGCCAGTCCATATGACAGTGGTGCCTGCTGACTTGGAGAGGTTTAGTGTGGTTCTAGGGATTTCTCTGGTTGCAAAGCTCTCGTTAGTCCTCCCTTCATGGGACCTAAAACGATTGATGAAGTGGCTCACCTGTAGTAACGATTCAGTAATGTATTAGTTTTCTATTGCTGCATAACAAATTCCTACAAACTTAGCAGCTTACAATACATGTATTATCTCCCAGTTTCTGTGGGTCAGGAGTCCAGGCACAGCACAGCTGGGTCCTCTGCCCAGGGTCTTACAGTACTGCAGTCAAAGTGCTGGCCGAGCTGGTCTCACCTAGAGCCTGGGGCTCCCTTTCAGAATCATTCAGGTTGGCAGGTTTTAGTTCCTTGCAGTTGCAGAACTGAGGCCCTCAGCTCCTAGAGGCCATGCCCTCCATAGGCAGTTCACAACAAGGCTGTTTGCTTCCTTAAGGCCCCGGGAGAGTATTTCTCCTGCTCTAGTCTCTTAAGTACCTTCTTTTAAAAGATGCCTCTGATTCAGTCGTACTCATCCATGATAATCTCCCTTGGATTAATTCAGTCAACTGATTAGGACTTTAACTACATCTGCAAAATCCTTCACGTTTGCCATATTCTATTAGTTAGAAGCAAGTCTCAGACTCTGCCCACACTCAAGGAAAAAGGATTAAACACAGGAGTGGATGCTGGGGGTGGGAATCACGGGAGCCATCTTGGAATTCTGCCTGACCCGAGTAATAACAACAGTACTAATATCCTAGTATGGTGCAGAGTTTTTACACATTTAAATCCTTAGGTATTGGGATGATGATGCTTATAATTAGTGGCACCTTATAATTGCTGTCAGTCAGGTGGCAGTTGTGACTTGTATAAAATCTTTCTATTGGTGTCCTCCTGTTACAGCAAGAAAGCATGACATTGAAGCTTTTCAGTCAATGAAATTCACATACTAGTAATCAGCAAACATTTATAGAGCGCTTACTCCATTCTAGGTAGCATTCATCATGCTTTATACATGTTAGACTTGATCCTTACAACCCTATCAGTTAGGTCCTATTTCTGGCCCTACTTCATAGATGAGGAAACTGAGGCATAAAGGGCACAGAGTGCTTAACTGATCACTTGGAAATCACAAAACCAAGTGCACAGCTGGGACTTGAACCCACGAAGTCTGTTTTCTTAACCCTGAATCTTTTGTTCTTAACCCTGTCACTGTGCCATCTGTAATGTGAGCTAGGCTGCTCTGTTGTTTGTTTATGGAACCTCTCTTTTATAGCTGTTTTCTTCTTGTACAAATCTAGTGGTTCTAGGTTTCCGGAGCCTCAAAGGCCTTACTCAGTAGAACCCTTTTATGGTTTTGCTTCGTTTTCCTGGATCCAACACAGTTCTGGTTGATCCCCCATGGGAGTCAAGAACTACAGATGTATTTCTGTAGAATTTCATGATGCTCCTCCACTGGAACTGGAAAGTACACCAGTAGTGAAACAAGCTGGGTCAGAAATACATCAGTGAAGTGGAGATTGCAGTTCCGAGTTTAAATAAGATAGTAATATAATGTACTGTTTGAAATTGCTTTCTTCATGAAAACTTGAGGGCTGCATGATTTTGCTTAGTCTCATGTACTGCTGTCGGTGATAGACTGCCCCAGATATTGACAGTGGTGCCCTTGTCTTTTAGGTAACCAAAATAATCCTGGCCTTTCATCGTGCTGAAGAGGCTGCCTTCACCAGTGGGGAGCAAGAGCTCTTTGTACAGTTCTGCACTGTCTTTCTGGAAGACCTTGTTCCTTATTTAAATCGCTGTCTCCAAGTCCTTTTCCCACCAGCTCAGATAGCACAGACTTTAGGTAAGAGAAAGGAGAAAGGATTTTTAAAACTGCTTTACCTAGCTGGGCATGGTGGCATGGGTCTGTAGGCTCAGCTGCTCGGGAGGCTGAGGCAGGAGGATTCCTTGAGCCCAGGAGTTTGAGGTTGCTATGAGCTAGGCCGATGACACAGCACTGTAGCCTGGGCAACAGAGCGAGACTCTTGTCTCAAAAAACAAACAAACAAAAAAAAACCTGCTTTACTGTTACGTGATTCACATACTAAATAATTCACTCATTTGTATAAATCAGTGTTTTTAGTAAACCATCACCAGCATCCAATTTTAAAACATTTCCGTCACTCCAAAAAGATCTCCCCCATGACCATTGTAGTCATTTCTCTAGAGCATCCTTAGCCCCTGGCAGCCTACTTTCAGTTACCATACATTTGCTTTTTCTGGACACTTCATATAAATGGAATCATACAATAAGTGGCTATATCTGGCTAAGTGGAAGAAGCCAGTCACAAAAGAACTACATATTGTAAGATTCCATTTATATGAAACATCCAGAGAAGGGGTTTCTAAAATATTTTTTCCAATTTGCTTTCACTTCCGTGTCCCTAGTGATGGGAGTAGGGGTGGGGGAACAATTTCCTAAAAGGCAGTGGGTCAGTGACCACGCCTGCCAAGAGTGGCTGCCCTCAGCTTGGCCCCAGCTTTTCCCTTGGGTCTGTCACAGGGAAGCCGGTGCTTACTGAGGTTCTCTTGGCTCTTGCTTCATCCACCCTACACTGTGGTGCTCCGGATTGCCTTCCTGGTCTTGCTTTACAATATAGCTTCCTGTTCCATATCACAAGCACGGTTTTTGCTGTATTGAGTATAGTCATTGTTTGTGTTCATGCTTCTAAGTGTTTTTTCCTGTGACCTCTATATTGAATTTCATTAACTTTTTTCCCATTTTGCTTTCCCTGTCATCTGTGCAGGCATTCCACCCACTCAGCTCTCCAAATACGGAGACCTTGGGCACGTGAATATGAGCGTCGTTCAGGAGCCTCTCGCCTTTATCCTGCCAAAGAAAGAAGCGGTCTTCCCTCTAGATGAAAAGGAGCTAGTGCCTGAGCTCACCCCGCCAGCACTGGAGCTTCCAGGCGAGGAGCCCAGCCTGGAGCCTGTCCCCCCAGCCTGCCCCGAGGGTGGACAACAAGAGGTGGAATCAGTGGAGCCCCCGCAGGGGGAGCCGCCTGCTGTGGGGACTTAAAGGGACCTATGCAGCACCCAGTGCACGGGCGGGGGGCAGGGCAGGCAGGTCTGCGGGGAAGGGGAGCGGCGGGGTGGGGGCCGCCGCGCCCAGCAGTGCACGGGGCAGGCTCCGAGAGGCTGCGACGGTGGTGGTGGGAGATGACGGGCGGCTCAGGGGGACTCATGTACATGATGGAGCTAAACAATAAAGCTGCTCGACTGTCACTGCCTGGCCCCTTGCCTTCGCTGGCGGCTCCCAGAAGGCAAGGGCCGCGCTTCCCGTCGTCCCCCGCGGCTGGGGCGGGGCCAGGCCGGTTCCGCTCGCGCGCGCCATGGGCCGGCTGTGGGACGCGCTGCGGCCGGGGCTGCTGCGGGCGCGTGGGAGCGCCGAGCCGGTCCTGCTGTGGAAAGAGGGGGCCGGGGCCGGGGGTGTCCGGGCTCGCAGCTGCACGGCCGCCCCGGACGGCCTCGAGGGCCCGGCGCGCCGGCGCTCCTATTGGCGCTACGTGAGGCGCCTGGTGCGGGGGGCGCCGCGGCCGCCGTACACGCACGTGTGCCAGGTCGGGGACCCGGTGCTGCGCACCGTTGCGGCCCCGGTGGAGCCGGCACAGCTGGCGGGGCCCGAGCTGCAGCGGCTGGTTCAGCAGCTGGTGCAGGTGATGCGGCGCCGGCAGTGCGTGGGGCTGAGCGCGCCACAGCTCGGGGTGCCGCTGCAGGTGCTGGCCCTGGAGCTCCCCGAGGCGCTCTGCCGCGCCTGCGCGCCGCGACTGCGCGAGCTTCGCCAGATGGAGCCCTTCCCCCTGCGCGTGTTCCTGAACCCCAGCCTGCGGGTGCTGGACAGCCGCCTGGTCACCTTCCCCGAGGGCTGCGAGAGCGTCGCCGGCTTCCTGGCCTGGGTGCCCCGGTTCCAGGCCGTGCAGATCTCAGGTGCGAGGGCCTGGGCGGCTGGGTAATCGCGTGCGTGCCTTCTCGCCTGTGGAGGCGGTGGCCCCGGTGCTGACGAAACAGTTCCCGCCCAGCTCCAGTGAAAGTGCAGACTTGCTGATCAGCGAGTCTGCCGCAGGAGCAAAGCAGGACCCGGGAGTAGACGGGACTCAGGACTGGCAGAGGCTCCTGTGAGAGGGGGCGCGGAACTGGGGGTATGGAGTGCGGGCTGGGAGGGTGCCCTAATTCCTGTTACCTCACACCCCGGCCTCTATTTCTGCTCTCTTGCTCCCTCTCTGTCCCTCTGACTCAGTCTGTCTCAGAAACACACACACACACGCACGCACACACACTTTTCTGCCCCAATTAGATCTGTCACGATGGGGTTGGAGAAGTGGCACCCGGCTTTGCCCACCCACGGGGATAAGCCATTCCCCGTCTGTCATACCACAGGATGCTTTACAGAATGTGATTCTCTGCTGGAGTTGCGATGATTGTTCCTCCAGAGCAAGCCACATGGCCCAAGAGGGTCAGAAAGTCAGTGGTGTCCCAAGCTGAAATACTTAGTTAGGAATTGAAAGCCAACAGCAACACCTCACAAGTGGGAGGAATGTTCAGAAGGGAATCACCTTAGGAAGAAAATTTCTCATCTCTCATCCCCACAGTGAGCCCAGTAACCTAATTATTCAGGTTGGGAACCAGGTTGAATACTTGGTAATGGGCAGAGTGGAGGCAACTTTCCTGGGAAGGAGAGGAGTTGCTGTCTACGTTCACTTTCTGCTGTTGCCTCTCGTAAATGGGCAGAGCTGTGGTGGGGGCAGGGAAAAGAGGAAGGAGGTTGAGAATGATGCAGCTGAGCTGTCCCCACTCACCCAGGCTGTACCTTCCTTTATAGGGCTGGACCCCAGAGGAGAGCAGGTGGTGTGGCAGGCGAGTGGCTGGGCAGCCCGCATCATCCAGCACGAGATGGACCACTTGCAGGGCTGCCTGTTCGTTGACAAAATGGACAGCAGGACATTCACAAACATCCACTGGATGGAGGTGAATGACTGAAGCTTTCCTGTTGGGGCCAAGGAGTCTGAAGACCAGGAAGCAAACAGACATTGAGCTGGGTATGTCTTACTTGGCATCAACTTGGTATTGGCTTGGATCTGACAGGAAGTTGTGGTCTGCCAAAGTGTGCCAAACTGAGCTAGAGGAATACATTAGAAATGTTTGCCTGAGATCAACCTGTGGACAAAATATTGCCTACAAGAAAAATACCCCCTCCCCCCAAAGGAATGGACATTTCCTGACAGTTTTGTGTGGAGATAAATGGGGCAAGTAAGTTCATTCTCAGTAGAAATGAGTTCATAAGACCTGTATCATCTACTCCCAAAGCCAGATTC
>RJWJ010022439.1:0-26813 GCA_004363605.1 Indri indri | reverse complement strand
ATTAAGGAAACTATTTTCTGAATACTGACCAATTAAAAAACAAAAAAACCACTTCTAACAAAAACATTTTAAAAAGTGGGAACAAAGAACTTTTTTAAACCTAAATTACCCAAGTAATTGTCCTGATTTTTTTGTGGACCATGGCACATACTGAGAAGGTATGCATGTTTAAAGGAAAACAGTTATGCTATTGGAAATATAAAAGATCAGCATAAATACATAAAGATAATTCCAGATAATTACTACATTATTTATCCGTTTAAGAAAGATTAAATTTATGAACATATCACACAGTTAATCCCTTTGAAATTTGCTGAAGGTCATTTCAATATGCAACAGACAAAATGAGGATGCCAGACAAAGACACATATATTTTTAATGGGATACGAGGGTCATTTGCCAGGAGGAAAAGAAAGAAGGAAGTCAGAAAACAAGGGAGGGAGGTGTGACGAAGGAAGAGGAAGGTAAGAAAAAGTGGAAGGAAGGGTTAAGAACCCTTTATTTGAACAATAGAGCAATAATAAAAATTAGGATGCTTGATAGATTTTTGATTTTATGACTATAAAAATGAGATCTTCTTCCTAAAAATACTGTTCAAAAGGAAGATTGTTTTTTTTTAGAAAACTACTGATATGTGTGTACATTTCATGTATATTCTTTTTCTGTGTGATTTTATGAGATATAATCCTAAAAGATCAGAGAAGATAATAAGATATTCAACACATTCAAGGTAAGCTTTTCAGAATCCCAGAAAAGTGCATGAGTAGATGGTTGAATGGTATTTAAAATGCATGAAAAGATGGAATAGAATTTTGCTTTTTACCCTAACATCCCAAGAATTATACATGCAGAGGCGGTTCTCCAGACAAATTTGCTTTTTAAAAGTTTGGTTATTTTTTACTAATTGAATTTATTGGTTCTCCTATTAGAGCAATAAAGTAAAACATACAAATCGTATAAATTTGAAAAGTACAGAGACATAAAAAGCAGCAAATAAGAAGAAACCTATAATACTACCAACATACAAGGAATGGTAATCAATCAATTTCTCAATCTCTCAATCTCTTCCCCTCTTCCTTCTTTCTCACACACACATATATATATTTATTTATAGAATTGGGATTACATATGAAATTTAAATAAAATTTTAATTCTGTACTTGCAATTGACATCACAATACAGTTTCCAAAGCTACCACTTTAAAAAAAAAATAAAACATCTTTTTTTTATTTTTCTTGTTATTTAGCATGCCCTATTTGGATGTGCCTCTGTTTATTTACATGTACTTGGAAACATATTGTTATACTGTTTGAACTGAAAATACTTTCACTGAGGCCTAGATTTAACTGCTTGTAGGAACCCAGCAAGAGAGTAGTGTAATAGTAGAAAGCATTTGCTGAAGGTTGCATCTTTTAATTCTCTAAGAGATGTCCCTCCAGAATAATTAGTGTTGGCAGTTCTTCAATATCTCATGGTATCTCGGAAGCAGAACAACTGCAAGTCTGTGTAGAAGCCTTTCTTTTTCCAGTGGGAAAAGCAACGTCTAGATATTTATTGAAAAGTCAAGGCCACTAACATGATTAAAAAACATTTTTTATAGTGCTGTCTACAATGTTACTGAAAAAACAAGGCCATAAGTAACAAAATCATAGCAAAGACATGTGCTTACACAGTGTGCTTTTACCACCCAGATCATATTCATATATATATATATATATATATATATATTCTGACTTGACATGTTTTGTTTTTCTGTTGTTTGATGCAAAAACTGTTTTTTGTTGTCCTCTTTAAGAGTAAAGAAATTCTTCAAAATTCTTCACAACTTCTCAGCAGTGCTTTAGGTTTTAAATTTCGAAAAGAATTGAGATAAAAGATTTTCTCCTAAATAATAAAAGGCTCTCATTTTTAACATCCCATAATCCCATCAGAAGACGGGCAGCAGCCACCAAGAGATTTTCTCCCTTTCTCAGAAATATTTTTTCAGATGGTTGGATTTCCAAAGTCTTCGGAGTACTCTTCATGGTACCGAAGGCTTATTCAGCCTATTGATGTCAGGCGCGTTTGCTCTGGGAAAAGTATTAGAGCTAAAACTTTTTAATCTGTTGCTTTTTGGTTTGTATATTATGCTTCAATAAAAGCCTTATTTAATAAAAATGAACATCAAAGACAGTGATTGACACAACTCTGAATATAAACTGAAAAAGCCTGACAGAAAGCTTGGCATTGCTGATTAGGGGGTTGTTCGGTCTGGTAAGGACACTCAGATGAAGAAATACTACTTTGCCAGCACTCAGAAGGTATCCTTGTGGCTCGATAAAGCTTATCCAAGCAGCTTTAGACCTTTCCAAAGTATCCAGTAACTGGACCTCAAAAGCATATATTAATTTGCCTCTTCTTGAACTGCATAATTGGAATTATATAGTGGTATGCTTTATATCTGGCTTCTTTCACTTGACATTATATTTGTAATACTTATTCATGTTATATGTATTAAATAGCAACCATTTCATCTTTCTCTTTTATTGTATTGTTTTCCATTGCATGGAGCTTCCACATTATATTTAACCATTCAACTGAGGATGAAGGTCCCGGTTTATTATAAGCAGTGGTATTATTTATATTATCTGAATTAGTTTTCTAGGACAGCCATAACAAAACACAAGATTGAGTGGCTTAAATAACAGAAATTTATTTCTTACAGGTCTGCAGGCTGAAAGTTCAAGATCAAGGTGTTGGTAGGTTTGGATTTCTCCTTCCTTAGGAAGAGACCTCTGTTCTTGGCTTGTAGAGACAGCCGCCTTCTCCCTGTGACTTCGTATGGCCTTTTCTTGTGTGCGTGTATACTTGGTGTCACTCTCTTTTTAATAAGGACACCAGTCATATTGCCTCTTTAATGGCCCTGTCTTCAAGTATATTTAATCTGATATCAGATAATCCAAATAAGCATGGAAGTCAAATCAACTGCTATAATACAGCTGCCTCAATTCATTGCCTCATAGGTTAGGGCTTCAATATTTGTATTTTGGGGATGACACAATTCAGTTCATAAGACCATTTGTCACAGATTAATTTTCATTTTCTAAAATTTTATGTAAATGACATCATAAAATATTTATTCTTTGTTGTCTAACTTCTTTCATTCAGTAGAATTATTATGAATTTTGTTTATGTTGTATGGTATATCAATAATTGATTTTTTATTGATGAGTAGTATTCTATTGTACAAATATGCCACGATTTATTCACCTGTTAATGGACATTTTGGTCATTTCTAGTATCATCTTTCATACATAAAGCTACTATGAACATTCATGCACAATTCTTTAAAAGGCGGTATGCTTTCATTTCCCTTGTGAAAATATATAGGAGTGGAAATGGCTATATTTCATGATCAATGTATTGACTGTTTTAAGAAATTGCCAAGATGTTTTCCTAAGTGATTGTACCAATTTACATTTCTACCAGCAATATATGAGAATTTCGGATCCCCTTAATTCTTGTCAACACCTGGTATGGTCAGAGTACTTAAATTTACCCATTCCAGTAAGCATGTGGTAGTATGTTATCATGGTATTATTTTAGATTTTCCTAATGACTATCATGTTGAGCATTGATTTATGTAAATATTTGCCATTAATATGTGGGTTATGCTGAATGATCAGCTCAAAGCTGTTATCCTTTTTGGATAATTGTTTGACAGTTATTTATAAATTCCAGGTACTAGTCCCTTATCACATAGTTGACTTGCAGATACTTTATTCCTTCTCTGTGGTTTGCCTTTTCATTTTATTTTACAGTGTCTTTTGAAGAGCAAAAGATAATCTTGATAAACTCTATATTGTTATTCCATGGATCAGATCTTGTGTGTCATACCTAAGAAATATTTGCCAATTTCCGAGGCCACAAATCACTTGTAAAAGCTTTGTAGTTTTCAGTTTAGGTCTGTGATCTATTTTGAGTTAATTTTTGTATATATATCAGGTATGTATCCACATTCATATTTTTACAAACTGATGTTTAATCATTTCAGCCCCATTTGTTGAAAACTCTATATTTTCTCTGCTTCCTTGCATGTTTGTTACCAATTAGTTATCTGTGTATCTTTGGGTGTATTTCTGGACTTGTTATGCTCCATTATCTACATGTCTATTTTTATGACAATTCCATACTATCATGGTTAAGAACTATGTTATTCACATCTTCATCTACAATCTCACAAAATTTTATGTTTTGTTTTTATTTTGATTCAATTCAAAATACATTCTAATTTATTTTAATAACAGATTTATTGGTATATAATTCACATAACATACAATTCATCTATGTAAATTGTGCAATTAACTATTTTAGTATATTCACAGAGCTGTGCAATCATCACAATTAATTTTACAACATTTCATCACCCAGCCAATATTCCGCAACATAAAACCCTTACTTACTAGAAGTCATTCCCCTTTCCTACACCATTCCCAGACCTAGGCAACTACAATTCTATTAATATTTTAATTCTTTGTAGATACATCTGTCCTGGACATTATATATAGATATAATTATGTAACATAAGACTTTTTGTGACTACCTTCTTTTTCTTAACATAATGTTTTCTAGGTCATCCAGGTTGTGTCATGTATCACTAATTAATTATGTTTTATTGCTGAATATTGTTTTATTATATGGTGTGGTAGGCAGAATAATGACCCCCCAAGGATATATACATATTAATCCTAGCACATGTGAACAGGTTAATTTATAACGCAAAAGTAACTTTGTGAATGTGATTAAATTAAGGATTTTGTGGATGTGATTGAATTAAGAATTTAGGGGAGATTGTAACCAGGTGGGCCAAATGTAAAAAGAAGAAACCTTAAAAGATGGAAGAAGAAGGCAGAAGAGTTAGAGTCAGAAACAAGACGTGCTGAAGGAAGCTGAGGTCAGAGTGACGGAAATGCTTTTCTGAAGACATAGGAAAGGACTTCAAGTGAAGGAATGAGAGCAACTTTTACCAGCTGGAAAAGGCAAAGATATGGATTTTCCCTTAAATCCTCCAGAAAGAACACAGCTCTGATAATATAATTATTTCAGTACTTTGAGATTCATTTCAGATGTCTGACCTCCAGAATTACAAGATGAGTTTGTATTTTGTAATCCACTAAATTGTAATATTTTTACGGCATCAGCAGGAAATTAGTACATATAGTTATAACACATTTCATTCGTGCTTTCACCAGTTTGGGAATGTGGGTTGATTCTTTTGACTATTATGAATAATGATTCTATGGACATATATATGTGTAATACTAATATTTATGTGGACACTTATTTTTGATTCTCTGAGCTATACACCTAAGAGTGGAAATCTTGGGTGATATAGTAGCTCTAGTTTAACTTTTTGAAGAATTGTCAGACTGTTTTCCAAAAAGCTCCATCATTTTATTAATATATTCCCACCAATGGAATATGAGGGCCCAAATTCCTCCATATCCTCACCAATAATTGTTATTTATCTTTATGAATATACCCATTCTCGTGGGTGTGAGTAGTATCTAATTGTTGTTTTAATTAGCACTTCTCTGATGGTTAATCAAGTTGAGCATCTTATGCTTAGAAGACAATTTTATATCTTTTTGAAGAAATGTCTATTCAGATCACTTGCCTATTTTTAAGTTTGGATATTTGTCTTTTTATTATTTAATTCTAAGTGTTTTTATATACTTTAGATACAAGTTCTTTATCAAATATATGATTTGCAAATTCTCCCATTCTGTGAATACCTAGACCTTATCAACAAGAAACCTTCACTAATAGGAGGAATAACATACTCAAATGAAATAATTAGAATAACATAAATCTGTACATGATCATGCAAAGTTGTTTAGAGAAACTACCATGGAACTGGTCTAGAGTAGAGATAGTTCAATTATGAAAGAAAGGTCAAATCCTACCCAGCAATGCCAGCTATGCTAGAGAAAGCCACTGTTGGATTAATTTTTTGTTCTTTTCCAGATTAGTTACTATGGTTCTGAGCTACACTAGCTCAGTCAAGTCTTCTAATTATGTTCACAGGAGGAAAGAAGCTAAAATGCTAATTTATGATGGTGTGACACTTTTTCAAAAGTTGACAGTAATAACGTATGGAAAATTAAAATAAAATTTCCTTTGCCTGGTGTTAAAATTCTTGTTCACATGATCTGACATTAAAAAATGAAAGTAAAACCTTTTGGGAGGAGAAATTAATTACACATTTCTTCCTACAACTTTCCTGTCAGTTATCTTCCTATTATCATGTATATTATTAGAGTTTTAAGGCATTTTATGAGAAATCTGCAATCACTTAGTTCTTCTGACAAGATGATTTTTGGTCTAATGTGTTTAATTCATAAATACCCTAGACTTTCACGTTTGACTTTTGCAGGGTAACTTAGAGCCATGTACCCACTGAGAACAATTAGAGCTGGATAAAATAGGAAAAAAAAATTTGAAGGCATCTGAGAACTTCTGTGACAGTCAGAATTTGAGGGTCTGTGATCCTGAAAGAAAGAGAAGTTCATGGAGATTAACCCAAACTTTATACGTACAAGTATTCTCTTTGGATAACTTGCCAACTCTTAACTCTTTGTGGCAAGAAGCCATAAAGCTGGGTTTGAGGTGGCCAGGACTTGTAGGGTTAAGATCCCAGAAAACAGAAGGTACAGAGAGTTAACGCCAATTCTGTGTGCTGGCTTTCTTCACAGGCATTTATGATTCCTAAGCTGCTGCTGATGACAGACCATCGGAAAGTGACAGAAAACCTGACAGGATCTTTTGTTATTGTTGTTGTGTGGGAGAAAAAAAAGGACAAAGAAGTGGCCCTCATAAACTTCACAGATGTTCAGTGGGACCCCTCAAGATGTATACCCTAAACTTAAGCTCAGTTCAGAAGTAGGAGAAGCCTTATGAAGTCTGGCACCTCATCTCAAGTCATCTCGGTCCCTGAATATATCTACTTAAGCTGTATATATATGTATATATATATACATATACACACACACACACACACATGAATATATATATATGCATGAATATATATGTGTGTTTGTGTATATATACACATGAATATATATATGCATGAATATATATGTGTGTGTGTGTGTGTGTGTGTGTGTGTGTGTGTGTGTGTATATATATATATCATCCAGAGCCTCTGTGATCTTTTATACAAAATGTTTGGCATGCAATAAAATCTTGCTATGCATACTAAAGAAAAGAACCAGAATATTATAAAACAAGGGGAATAGATCCATGGGATGATACAAATATTGGAAATATTAACATTGGCTTTAACATTTCTAAATGACAATGGCATTTAATCTCATTTTTATACCCTTTTCCAAAGTTAATCTCATGATCAGCTTGCCTCTCTTTGCAACAAGGAGGTTAACATTTCTAAATGACAATGAGATTATAAATGTAATCTCATTTTTACACCCTTTTCCCAAGGTAAATCAGCTTGCCTATCCTGACAAGTATAACTGGATATGAAAATGACGTGATGCAATGAACACCTTGAAAATTAAGACATACCTTCAACGGTTCTACATTTTTGGTACCTTGACTTTTTACAATCATGGGTTAAATTGGTATTGAGAGAATTAGCTTGATATACCGGACAATGCAAAAACTGCGGCTCATATTGGAAATCGGCGTTCATGATTCTTGCTTTCATCCTAGTTTCTTTGTACCAGAACATGTTTAGCTTCTATATGTTCCCATGGATTTTACATTACGAATTAGGGTTTTCCTGATACCATTTTATTTATTTTGAAAACCCATCAGGGATTATAATTACTGTATTCTTCTGTGGTCTCTCTTATTTATTGAGGTAACTAAAATAAATTAAACAATGTATTTTATTTATTTCTTTTATCCATCACACCCTGTATTGGAATATAAATTTCAGGAAGGAAGGCGTTTCTTTCACTTTGATTGCTACTTTATTCCCAATATCTGAAACACACTAGATATAGGGTACAGAGCATTCGTTACACACACACACACACACACACACACACACACACACACACACACACACACACACATTAATATATACACAGATATACATGCATATGGGCTACTGGAAAGTGTCCAGTCATTGAGAACGGTTACATGGCTTGATACGTCCTGGGCAGCCCTTGTTTGTGTGTGTATGTGTGTGTGTATGATGTGTATATACATAAATGTACATACTTGCAAAGCAATGCATTAATTAGTCATTCAATCTTTCCTTTAGTCTACATATCATGCTAATGAATAAAACTTATCTTTGTTATTGGGTACATTTTTTTAAAAAATTAAAGCCAGGTATACATGAAGACTTGCATGTCAATATAATTTTTTTTTCAATTTCAGTGGTAGAGAAACATAAATACTTAGGCCAAAAATGTTCTGGTACACAACTAGACTCTTTACCTCTCTTAAGTCTATTTAAGTCTATTTTTATGTCTTAATAATCGTCTACAAAACATTATGAAATATGCCATTAAATTCCAAGCTTCCTAACCTTAGACCTAATTTTAAAACTCAGAATTAAGTCTTATATATAATATCATAAAGAGTGTTGTAATTCTGGGTTTTGAAAAATTAACAACTGTTGTTTTTCTTAACCAATAAAACCCAAAGAACTTCTCCATAGGCAGATTTCACATTTATCATTTGCATAGCAGTTATAAAGTATTTTCACATTTATAATTTTGTATGATCTTCAAAATATTTTAAGGTGCAAATAGATATAATTAACTCCGTTTTATAAATGAAGAAATTAAACAGAAATATAAGTGCTATTTCTAACATCGGATGGTCAAGTTTAGATTTACAAATATTATAGTTTGAGATTTTAAACAAAAAGAATAATAGTTACCTAGTGTTTTGAGAAACTCAATATATGTCAAAACTTACTCTAATATTCAAGTACTTCATTCCATGGCTATTGATTTCCTGAAATCTCTTGGTACGTGTGTGTGCATGCGTGTGTGTGTGTGTGTGTGTGTGTGTGTGTGTGTGTGTGTGTGTTTGCTATTTTCAGTTTGTGACTTGCTTGGAGTCAATAATTTTTCTAAATTTTTATAATTTGTTTTAATTCTATAGTTAGTGCTTTTTGTTTTACATCTAAACATTGACAAGCTCAAGGTCATAATGAATTACTCCTATGTTTTCTTCTAATTTGTTTCACAGTTTTAATTTTTCTCTTTAAGTCTAATATCCATTTCAAGTTAATTTTTTGATGTGTATTCTTTATTCCTTGATTTCTATTTTTCTAGAGCATTTTCTTTATATGCCCTAACTTCACATAAAATAGGTTTTTAAGTTTGAACTGATCACCCTGCTTGCTTTTTCTAATAATAAATTTATCTGTAACAGAAAGAAAACTAATGATCACAGAGCCAGGTATCTGACAACTCTCCATGTGCTAAATGCCTATCACAGATAATGCTGATAATGAAGACCAAGTGATAGGCACAATAGTTTTTGCAAATAAAAGGCATTACAAATAAGCCTCAATCACTTTTCCACATTCTGTCTTTTCTAAGTATTTGCAATTACAGGTGAATCTATACTATAGGCTAGAATCAGGTGAATGAGCATGACAAACAAATACTGTATAAATCATTTAAAAATTATCATTCCTCAGCTTTCTTTGCAACTGAGACACATTACTTAGATAATGTCCCCTTCGGTTCTGTTAAACCCTATTAGAAAATCAAGAATGAAATTATAACGCATTAGTACAGAGTTTTTAAAAGTAAATTTAAACTGACCATTGTAAAACGCTGACTACATGAGTTTTATTAACTGCATGGATCTGCAGACTTTAGGCAATTAAAAAAAAATGGTGAAATGTTTGACAGAATGACTTGTGCTGAAAAAGGAAGAACCCGTGTTGCTGAACAGGCACTTCAGAGAAAAAAGGCTTTATTTAGTTAAGGTGAATGAGATGTATTTTTGAAATCACAAACTATGCAATCATTTGAAAAATATCTTTTCTATGTAGCATTTCAGCCTAATAATTTGTTATATCACTGTTATAATTTTCTGGGACATGAAAGTCCTCTATGATCAATGCTAAGAATACTACGTGCTCACTTAAAAACCACACTAGCGCTGATTTTCTCTTGCTCGTCATTTTGATAAGTTTTGAATATATAATCTAGTTGTATTCATAGGCAAGAAATTATAAAGTTTTAGCCACAAGTATTAAGACATTGCACAATGTTCCTTAAAAGTAATTAATGTAATATGTTTATGGAAAGAAAAAAAATGAATAGTCCTCATTATCTCATTTTATCTTATATATAGAAAAAGAAAACAGCAAAGATTTGTCAATTATGTGTCCACTTTAATATTCATTATATAATGGGATAATTTAAGTTAAACATATAATTGCATACTTTCGCTGATCATACTGACCATATTAATCACTTGTATAATCATCTTTTTGCTTTATTTATACTTTAAAGACAGAGCCAAGAATTCTATTTACTGAATCTAAAGGTCTAATATTGTCTTTTTTGAGTTTTGGCTTCTGAAAGATTAAAGTTCTTTCCTGTAGATTGTGCAATTAAGCAAACGCAAGTCTAGATAATTTATATTTTTCAGTAATTTATTTCATTCTGCTCATATAGAGGCCTCAGCTTTATTTCTTACTGTTATATTTTATTTCTCTAATTTGCGTAAGAAATAAGATTTACTGCATTTTTCTTATTTGTCTATTTATTATTAAATCAAATTCTCCGTGTCTTGCTAATATTTAAATTTGGTACCCTGAAATACTATCATATATGGTGGAAAAAATATTAAAGTAATCATTAATCATTAGAATTATACATCAAATTTATAAAATTACTACCTTAAAACTTAGTATTACGTTCATTTATTAGAATACCTATACCATGTCTAGAATTTTGTTAATTGCTTTACAAATGTATGGCTTTTAATATTTACAAGTGCTCAAGTTAGGTATTTTCCCCATTTTATAATTAAGTTTCAAATACATTCAAAAAGTTAAATAACTTGTCCAAGGTTACACAGATATTTAGTTTATAATTCAGGATTCTCTATTAATCATAAAAAACTTTCTTATTTAACACTATATTGCATAATATTATATTAATTCCATAACTATGAAATTACATTTGCATATCACTTTAATTTTTTAAGTATAAATATATAAAAATTAGTATTACTTTTTCCAAGTGAATAAAGATACAATTACTCTTCCCTACGATCTTTGTGTTTGAATTGGGGATTTTTATCAAAAATAGAAAAATTAAAATTTTACCCCTCAGAAAAGTGTTAAACTACATGACAATTGTAAATAACAAGAGTTTATACTTAATATAAAAATGCAAAGTGTATTGGTAACCAGTAATATGAAAACCTGCTTGCTCTGGCAACTGTGAAATTCTGCTCCCAGTACATAAGAGTGGAATAATCTGTGGATTTTATAGGCTCTTAACAATTGTTTGTGTAGTCAATCAGCTCAATTTTTCCAGAGGTACGTAAGCAAAAACACGGAAGAACAATATTTACCCCATTGTGAATTATAAGAGAAAGAAACACATGTGTACCAATCTGTTCACAAGATAACATTAGATTTCAAGCCATATTATTGTTCATATCAGGATTGTTATACAACATATTTCAAAATAATCTCATAAGAAAGTGGCTAATCCCTAAACACAGAGCACTCATGCCGGGAGGTAAATGCTGAGAGAAACTTCTGTAGGGCATGTCAGTCTTAGGAATAACCATTCACAGGCGTCAAAAACTTCTCATGTAACCTACATCATTGTTTATAGCAGTTAGCAAGCCTGGAAAGAAAGATATGAAACACATCTACAATGAGACTTTGGCACAGTATTTGGCCAGGAGCCTCTAACAACAGTGACAAAAACAATTAAAAGACATTTTTATTTACACAGATTAAAAGCAAAGCCTCAAAGACAAGGAACTAACAGAAGAAAAAAAAAAATCACAGCAAAATAAAACTGCTCAACAAAATTAAAAGTGGAAAAAAAATTACTTTTATGAGAAGAGAAAAAATGATAACAGCACAATATTAAAGAAAATACCTTTTTTGTTTTTTTCTGAAATAATTGTAAGTATTTGGTGTGTACTTCCATGCATAATTACACAGTATTCACCTTTTATATTGCTTGAAATTTAATTTATGAACATTATTACAAGGTATGTCATAAAATACTTGTTTAAGCAAGTAGATTTTCATATTACTGGTTACTATTAGGCAGGGGCCAAATCTGGAGGTGGCAGATACAGGCCAGGAGGGTGGTTCGTAGGGGCAGGGTGAGGAATATGGGAGGAAAGACTGCAGGAAAATGCAGCTAATAACTACAAAGAGCAGGAACTTGAGGTTTTGAGGCACAGACACTTGTGGAGCTGCAACTTTGTTATAAGAACACCTGTCAATCATGTATATCAAACATCTGGTAACATCCCACACCTCCCGTAAGCCCTGCCCTGGACCAGGCCAATAAAAGGAAACCACCTGGGAGTCCTCAACATCTTTCTCAACCCACAGAGACTGACCCGTTTCTTTCTGGAACATCCTCTCGCTCTCTTCTTTTCTGCAATAAAAGCTGTTTATGTGGAATCGCTTCCTGTCTATGGTCAGTCACCCTGTCACACCAGTCCTGCTTGTGAATTTTCCAAGCAAGGAGCCAAAGAACCAGGACAACAGTCTTCCAAGAGGCCTGACCTGACAGTTACCATAAGATTCCTTTAGAGATTAGTTCAATTTATGTGAAAATAAAATCTCTAGAAAATAACAAAATTTAAAAACTATAGTGGAAAAAACCTCTTAGTATAGCATATTACATGTTCACTTGAGAATTTGTGTTATTAGTCTTATTCAAAGGTAGTCCAAAGAAACTTGCTATCAACATATTTTGCCTGGGTTTAAATTGAAATTGAAGTTCATGTTAATAATATTTGTAATAATTTATTATTTTAAATCTGTTGATTCTTAAAGACTTGCATAATCTTTATCAAAGCTACATTTATTCTATTTTTCTCAGAGTGTAAATTTCTCCTCTTCTTTTATGTTATCTCTGTGTTTTTCCAGAATCAGATAAATTTATTCCTATCCAACTCAGAGACATTGTCTTCTATATTTGAGCTCCTACCATGAACAGTATAGGCATTATAGGACTTATACTTTAATCCTTTCCTCACTTCCATCATAAAGTATTACTCACAATATCAACAATTTCACCTCCAAAAAAGAAATAACAACTTTATAAAAATTATAATAAAGGCTTATGCTTTACTTTTCTATAGTTACTACCCATCCAGTGCTGAAAGCAATATTATACTTTTTAAAATATGTTCCCAGATTAAAGGTGTGCATATAGACAAACATTTTATATCGACCCCTCTTGAAACTGCACTAAAAATACTGTGAAAGGACAAAAAAAATTTAAACTATAAGAAAAATAAAAATTAATTAAAAATTATGAACGTATTCTGGAAGTAGAAAGTGGATAAAAATATGTAAAGTATTGCAAAACTATCAAAACTCAAACTTTAGTCAGAGTCAAGGAATCATAGAAACACACTGATTATGACTCAGAACCTCAGAAAGGCACAGACATTAGTTTCTTCATTAAAAGGTAAATATTCATTAAAAGGTAATTAAAAAGGGCTTGCTGAAATATTAGGATTGAAGTATCCTGTGTCTTCTTCCACTACATAGTAATTCCTATCTCTTGCTCCTGCAGAATATCCCGTATTCATTTATTGGGAGGCTGAAACAGAGAGTGGACTCAGGACTCAAGATTGCTGTGAGTGGGAAGAGTGTATGGAAAACAGTGGGATTCAGTGAAAGGCTATATACTGAACAGTGAGATTCCCAGATGTTTTAACCCTCTCTGCCAGTGTGATCACTAAGCTTCTTTCAGTGAGAATTCAGAGAAGCTGTTCATTCAATATTTATAGCAATTTAGTCAATTCCCGCTTCAAATCCACTGCCCACCTTTTCGTATCTCTCTCACCCAGTAGCTCAGCTGTAATGGCTGCATCAGGGTTTCCACGTTTTTCGTTTTAGATTGAGTTGGGCCAACAGACATAACAGGTAGGAGATCAGAGGGAGAGGAGAGAGTGAGGTTGAGCTCCGTATTTTTTCAGGTGTTTCCTTGAAGAATCACTTCTGAATGGCTGCCTCATAACTTATTCACACAACTCTTTATGATGGTTTTATTTTTTTGCTACCACTCTCTCCTTTTCCAGCTTTGGGCCAAGGATGGTAACATAGCTTGCCTGTTTGTAGGTCCCAGGTTAATGTAACATTTTTATGTGGTAGAGCTAGACACACATCTATTAAGTATTTCCTTTCTAATAAACCCTCATCAGAGGAATAAATATCAACTGTGTGATCTAATTCCTGATTTGTTTCACCGATTAAGACACGATTGTTTCTTCCCTCATCCTTATAGGTTATTGAACTGAACATAGTTAATATATTTGTGTAATTTTTTTTAAATAATTAAAGTATTTAAAGCCCTGATTTCTCTCTAAGAACAACCTTAGGCATTTATCATAGGTTTTGGTGTTTAATATTTAATGATTTTTCTAAATAGTCAAAAATTTTAAGTTTGATTTCTTTCTATTTTCAAGAGTTCATTATGACTATTTTGCACAAACAAAAAATTAAAAAGAAAAAGCTCCATGGAAGTTATTTTTAATATAGCATTCTTACATTGCAGTCAAAGAAGACAACTTACGAAATCTGTCTGAGAAATTTTGAGGGTTTCGTTTTGGCCTTCTATGATCAGTTTATAGAATACTACATGAGACAAATAGAGAGAGAGAGAGAGAGAGAGAGAGAGAGAGAGGAGATCAAGAGAGACAAAGACAGAGAAACAGAGATTGAGGTGACAAACAGTCCTGGAATCAAATTTCAGATCCTGACTCTGACACTTACTAGTTATGTTAGTCACTTAACTGCATTAGGTTTCATTTCATAAGCCTGTAAAATGGGGATATTAACTGTTTCATTATCCCAGGATTGTTATAAAATAATCTATGCAAAATTCCTAGAAGGGAGCCTAGCATTGAGTACAAACTACATGTTTTCTAATAATATATTTTACTCTGAAATTCATGGTCAGGCGTTTTTATATATTTTATCCATTAAATACTAAATGTGCCATTTTTAATTTTGTACTAAGTTTGATTTTCAATAGTTCTATTAGTTTTTTAGGGCTGCCATAATAGCCATACTGCAAACTAGGTGGCTTAAAACACCAGAAATGTGTTTTCTCACCATTCTGGAGGACAGAAATCTGAAATCAATGTGTCAGGAGAGTCCTTCTATGACGTCTCTAGGGGTGGATCCTTTCTTGCCTCTCCCACTTCTGGTAGCCCCAAGCATTCCTTGGCTTGTGGCAGCATGATTTTAATCTCTGTCTCAGTTTTCACAGGGCTGTATTTTCTCTGTGTGTCTGTGTGTCTTATATGGTCAATTATTTTAGGTGGCAAGTTGACTATATTAAGGAGTACCTAGTGAACTGGTAAAACATTGTTTCTGGGTGTGTCTGGGAGCACATTTCTAGAGGAGATTGTCATGTGAGTTGGTGGACTGAGTAGGGAAGATCCCCGCTCAACATGAACAGGCACTGTCCAAGTAGCTGAGGGCACAGACAGAATAAAAAAGGCAGAAGAATGAAAATTCTTTTTCGTTCTCCCTCCTGGATCAGGGACACCCTCTTCTTATGCCCTTGGACATCGAACTTCAGACTCTCTGGTCTTAGGACTTGCAACAGCGCTGCTCTCTATCATCACCAAGATTCATATGGCTTTTCCCTGCTACTGAGAGTTGCACCATCAGTTTCCCTGGTTCTGAGGATTTCAGACTTGGATGAAGCCACTACCAGCTTCCCTGGGTCTCCAGTTTACAGACAGCCTGTCCTGACTTCTTCGCCTCTATAATCACATGAGCCAGTTTCCCTAATAAACATCTCTCATCTCTCTCTCTCTCTCTCTCTTTCTGTCTCTCTCTCTATATATGTATATAAAATAAACATATATAAAAAACATGTATGTATATATGTATCCTACTGGTTTTGTCTCTCTGAAGAACCCTGGCTAAAACAGTGTCTTTTCTGCTGCTTCTTATAAAGACTCCATCAATTACTAGAGCCCACCTGAATTCACTATGACTTCATCTTAACTTGATTACATCTGCAAAGATCCTATATCCAAACAAGTTCACTTTCACATGTATAGGGTTTAGGACATCTGCATATCTTTTTGCTAGAGACAACGCAACCCATAACAGGGTCAGTATTATGTTACATATGTCATTTTGCATTTTTGACACATTTAATCTATATATCTTGATGCTCTTTTAATTGGGATATATTATGTTTTTCAATAATCTTATGTATATGTAATATAATTAAATGTATATACTAACTTTGAACTAATTCTCACATTTTATACTAAAGTTAACTACCGGCTAGAAAATTTATATAGTCCAAAATACTCAAAAGAGTCTGAATCATTTTATATACCAAAAAGTAGGAAAGTGGTAAAAATAAACAAGCCAAACAAAAACACCAGAATAATGGGAGTTTGTCAAAGGTACACAATTAACTGAAAGAGTTCCTAATGGCCAAAGCTGAAACAATTTGAGTAAAATTAATTAAATAAAGTAGTATTTGATTAAAACACAAAATATAAAATGTTTGTGAGTTCATACAGATATAAATGATTGAATAAATTAATAAATAAGATAGAAAAGAATACTGTCTTTTAGAGAAAAATGGAAGAAATCTGAATAAAACATGAACTTTAGCAAACAGTCCCGTTTCAATGTTGGTTCAATAACTATGACAAATATGCGATACTAATATAAAATGTGGTATACATAGATGACAATTGTTCTGAAAATCTAATACTATTCTAAAATAAAAAGTAAATTCTAAAAAACTTAAAATGATACCACTCCAAAGATATCTGAGCATTAAGAAAAATCCAAATTTCAAGCTTTAGAAGAACAATTATTTCTAGTCAGAAGGCATAGGAGTAATTACCACAACCAGTGACTGAAGAGAAGAGGGGACATTTGACATGGCCTCCGGAGACTTTTTAATATATTTGCCTACTCAAAATTTGGCATAGTCACTGTTTGTATAAAAATGTCTCCACTTAGTTTAAAAGAAAAATATATTCAAAATTAATTGTTGCATATAGTATTAGAAAACTAGTTTCAACATCTTTGTATCTGTTATTTTACTTCTTTTTGATCTTTAATAATGTATCTATTTGTTAATAATTTTAGTAAGAAATCGATGTTCTTGTAAGGAAAACCATGGTTAGAGATATGCTTAAATTTTACTTTCATTTCTATTCCACCCCCGCCCCCACCAAAAAAGTCAATAAATACATGGTCTATGTCTCCCTTTCTTCTTCTCATTTTTTTCCCTATTGCAAGAGGGAAAAGGCTAGGATTACTCTCAGAGTGTAAACAAGTTTAAATCCTAGGAAGTTTTAGTACAAGCATTACAAATTCTCACGCTTATTTTGATTTTTTTTTTTGTTAAAGCTACAGTTTCAGTACACTCTGCTGTGAATAAAATATCTCATCGACACAATACTCTCCATTAACAAGAAAAATAAACTAGTGGTAAGTGAAATGGTAAAAAAGCAAAAATACTTGCCAAAAAATGTTAGTAAAAGTGAGAATCAAGCAAAATTAATTGTCTGCGGAGATTTTTCAGTGATACATTTAAGTCATGACAGGAAGAACATGAGTGTCTCTTGTTCTGATTGTTTTAAATAAAACACATGCAAAATTTACAGTCACCCTAAACTATAACAGCTGGGAGGGACAGTACTTGCTCTCAATCTTTACAACTAATAAGTTCATCAGGTTCTTTCTGTGCATTTGCAATTCCTTTTCAATTCTAATGTAACATGCCTTTTCCTCTTGAGTGTCTATGATCTTCTCTTTATAAAAAATGTATTTTAGGGCATTTCAAGGAGAGCTTATATGGTTTTCTAAAGGCAAAGGGCTTGATAAGGACTTCAGTATAGAAGGACGGAGCAGTCTAATTTGGAACACATGAATGCTTTAGTCATTTGGAACATTCGTGCAATAATTTGCCGGGACACATTTCAACTTGCTTTCAAACATTGATCAACTCATAAATAACTGAGTGGTGCCATGAAGTTGAAAACTCCAGTGTGCACTCTATTGGCTTTTTTGAAGTTGTCATTTTTAAATCAACCACATTAGAGGGCAGGGAACATTGAGATAACGATGAAGTAAACCGTAAAGCACCACCTGTGCTACCCAAAGTATTTTTTGCCACTATGTTTTCTAAACTGAGATTGATCCAATCACAAGACTATTCATGCAAAATGATGCATTGTTTTCATATTATATATCCTATCAAGGAATTATTACATATTACAGAACAACTTTATATAAATGTAATATATTTCATATTTAATATGCACAGCATTTCTTACACATAAAAAGTCACAATTCTGGTGCAATTTTAGTGTAGTATCTATGAAAGTAGAAAAATGATTCATTACCTAAACGTACGTTTACACTGTTTTCACAGTTGTCATCAGAGATTGACTTTAAATAATTTACCTTTAATGTAGAATAACAAGACCCTACTATTTTTTTTCTTTTTATTTGTCCATTAGCTCCCACAAGACCCTACTATTGCTTGAATTTTACAAGTAATTGTATACAATTTTCTTTTATATGAGAAACCCTCACATCAATCAACATTGTCATAGACTGATTATCATTGTGGAATGAAAACTCATGAGCGAATTGTATACATCAATATTATGGCCACAAAAAATGCCCCTTAGTAAGATTTACAATAATTTTGAATAATTATGAGCTTTTACAGGAGTTAGATTTTAGATTATTATTCAATGAAATAAACTTGATTTAGTTGCCATGGTGTGCTGTCATGGAAACTCCTTTTTTTGGATCTATCATGTTAGCCTAAGACTATGAGTGTTGCAGTATTTTGTATGGAGAAGGTTAATGGGAAGCTTATGCCAATTTATTCCTAGGATTAATTTGTGCACTAAGATCCTGGGGCAATGAGGGAAGCTGGTTGATAGAGCTTTAAGGGCTTTGATATCTGTTATGTTTATGTGAAAATTTGGAGTGAATATTTTAAAGAACAGGTAATGGAGGCAAATTTATAAAAGAAGTACAAAATGAGCCTTTAGCCTCTGGCTATCCACAGGATGAGCTCAAGTGCATAATGGGTGACTTGGCTTCCGTGTATACTGAAGGAGCTTAGAGAAAATCCTCTGCTGTACACTTCACTTTCACTGCTGCTGCAATCAATCCTCTGGACAAAACGTGTCAGCCAGGCCCTCGCAGTCCAACAGGCTTAGGTTTGAACACTGTGTATTCACTTACTGTAAACAGGAATGTAAGTGATTTCCTTGCATCCCTGACTTCAGATATTTTTGCTATTGTTCTTTACCTGTAAATGATGGTTTGTGATATTTAACTCATAAAGACTAAATATAGTCATATACAATGCTTGTCATTGTGCTTTATAGTTTAAAATTGGTCATTAGAACTACTGGAGATAAAATATTAATCTTAATATTGATGCAATAAGTTTACACTATTATATGCACAATTTCAAATGATCGACTTAGCCTAAATTTTTCCCGCCATTTGTCTGCCTTACAATCAGTTGTTTGCTAAAATTTATAAAACAGATCTTTTCAAAAGACACCTTTCTTTTTCCTACTTTCATGCCTAATTAGCATCTATAGTGAAGTAATACTATTGTCTGTGTGCCCCGCTTCATTAAGTGGTATATAGAAAATATCGATTGCTTTCTGATCTTACATAGAAGTTTGAATTTTTGTCCGGATGGTAAATTATAGTAAGTTATTTTAAGACATTATCAACTTATAAATTGATTTAATTAAACAAAATATTTAAGGCTGTTGCTTTTTTTAAAGGGCATTTCGTGAGAACCAGTGACTTTTTGTTGTCTATATCTGTATATATTTTGTGAGAGTCTTTAATATTTGGTTTATATTATTTCATTAATATTATATGAGAAATTGGAGAAGTTACAGATAATATGATGTGATGCCTTTCCTTTATCCAACACTCTTAATAAGGTGTGTAGAAAAACAGCTTGCAAGGCTTAAGCGATATGACAGTCATCTCCAAACATGACAACACGTGGTGGTTTTTCAGTTGTTTTGAGCAGTTATCCTTCTGTAAAATTTACTTGTGAGTAGATTCTCATATATAAGTGAAGCTAAAAGAAATCATCTTCATGTTGTTTCCCTCTCTCAGCATGTGTTAGATTTGAGTGACAAAGGCATTTTTCCAAACGATAAACAACTTTTTTCTTTTCTAAGCATCCATCCATTGCATATTTGTGGATAAAATATGCTGTTTACTAAATTAGCTTTTGTAATTTTATTTTCCCTATTTGGCTGCCATATAAAATAAATGCATATTAGAATTATTCCAGTACCTTATTACTATTTTATTGATTTTCAAAATCTCTCTATATTTTTTCTATCTAATTATTTCAAACTCTATGTTTCAAAATGCACATAAGATTCAGTAAAGTCTAATAACTATCCAATTTTATAAAAGTGAGGAATGCTATTTAATAAGCCAAACTCAGAACTTAGAGCGTCAATGTTGTGGCCCAATTGTAGAACGGGGGATGGACACAGAAAGAAACACACAAACACATAGAAACACACAGTAAGACGGTACAAGACTGTAGCGCCGAATGCACCAGTCACTTTATTTTTATACTTTTTTCTGTCCGGCAGCTACTTCCTGGTACGTAACCACCTTGGGTGCCTTGAGGAAAACACATTTTTATTCCTTCCAGACGATTGCTCAAGGGAAGCGGATGTTTGTATCCTAACTTCTTGACCTCATCACCATGTGCAGGACAATGAGGTGCCTTGGTTTGTTTGCAAGACCCCAGGCTCTTGGCTATCTGCCATAAAGCTGTCTGTCATGAGGAATAGTTCTGTTTGTTCAACAGGCTGTGTCTGGACCTGTTGACCTCTGGCCCCAAGGAGAGCACATCCAGTTTCGCTGACTCTGGGCTTAAGCCAATTTTTGCCCAGGGACGGTCCCTACATCTCCCCCTTTTTTGTTTAATTTTGAGATCGAATATGTTCAAAAACTGTCATGATATTTTGATGGCGTTGATCACTCTTTATCTTTCGGTAGCTCCAGTATCTGTAGACTAAAAATAAACAAATCATGAAAACAAAGAGAATTTCAACATTAGTTCCTATACCATTAAGGAAAGTCTGAAAAGAAGTTAAGGGATTAACTTGAGCAAGCCCATTAGGTAGACCTTGGAAGAAATCTTGTTCATTAAACTCTGGCAAATTGTCATGGAAGGTGATGGTTATTTCTTGCTCCAGACTTTGTATGTCTGCTGTCAAATTGTGGCCTCTGGTTAACAGTTGGCGAAGGACTCGCCAATGCTTAATACTGTTAAAAGGAATAGGTGTGACACAAAACCTGGAAGAGTTCCAATCACAACGCAAAAACGATTGAGTAGATAAAACTTGAATTTGATCTCCCAACCATTGGACAGTACTTTGTAAATGAAGGATTTCTCCTCCTAAGCGACTATCAATTTCCTGTTGATGTTGCCACAGCCTATGAGAGTCTTCATGCCATTTACGGATGAAGTCAGCAGTTTGAACAGATTGCTGTAAAGCCACTCCTGCAGTGGCAGCCATGGTGGCTCTAGATATCAGTCCCGCCACAACAGCAATTATGAGGCTGATAGCTCTCTTAGCTCGATGGCTCAAGGCAATTATTTTGTTCAGAAAAGTGGTGATCAGAGAGGACTCGCTCCAAGGGCGAGTTAGATTAACTGGAATCCAAAGCTCTGTTCTGGCCCTTAAAATATACAAGTTTTGTGAACTAGCATTAAATGTAGCCCATGAAGAGCGGTTAAGGCAAGTATATAAAGAACAATCATTAATACAAGAAATATTTCCCATGGATTCATTCCATTGGATAGTACCTAGCAACAACAAATATGGATAAGACACACAAGCCCGTAAGGATTGAGAAACATTAGTATGGAGATTAACCTGAAAAGCAGCAGGGGCAGACTGGTTAAATGACATATTACCCATCTGGTTTAGGAGGATGGTCATCAAAGTCAGGAGGAAGAGGAAAATCGCCGTCCAGTCCTCGAGTAAAAGGAACTTGAAAAACTCGTCCCCCTGGTTTCGGAGGGGCCGAGGGATGGACTGGATAAGCTGAAAGGGGAGGCGGAGGACTGGCAGCCACCTTATTCCTTTTAAGCAAAGAAATTAATTTTTGTATTTCTGCCCGAGTAGGCAGCTCCCCCGAAGGGTCAGAGTCGCCATCTGGTGGCTCTGGCTCTCCCTCATCTCTCAATTCGTCAGGGGACGGGGCACGAGATGGCGAGGATTGCTTTTCGGATTCTTCACCTGCATAAGCCTTTTCTGAGTCTGTCTGCAGCAAGCGTAAAGCCTGCGTTATCGCATTGCAGACGGTCCAAATCTTTAAATCAATAGTTTTGCCTTGCTGATGGGCATGGTGAAAAGCTTTAATAACTTGTTGCCAACTATGGAGATTTAACTGTACCTGTGACTGACGTTGAAACCAATAATAATGTTGTTGTACTAGCATGAATAATTGTCTTAAGGTACTTTCTTTTACTTCTACTCCCACAGAGCTTAAAAATCCATGAATTAACTTTCGATATTTGCACTCTGCTGCTGAGAGGGAATTCCCCATATTTTTCCCGCGAGTCCCCTGTTGGGTGCCGCTTACCTGTTGCCAAAGGGGTGCCTCTTCGGTCCCTCCATCCTGAAGGACACAGACCCTGCTCGCTGTGCCAGTTGTTGTGGCCCAATTGTAGAACGGGGGATGGACACAGAAAGAAACACACAGACACATAAAAACACACAGTAAGACGGTACAAGACTGTAGCGCCGAATGCACCAGTCGCTTTATTTTTATACTTTTTTCTGTCCGGCAGCTACTTCCTGGTACGTAACCACCTTGGGTGCCTTGAGGAAAACACATTTTCATTCCTTCCAGACGATTGCTCAAGGGAAGCGGATGTTTGTATCCTAACTTCTTGACCTCATCACCGTGTGCAGGACAATGAGGTGCCTTGGCTTGTTTGCAAGACCTCAGGCCCTTGGCTATCTGCCATAAAGCTGTCTGTCATGAGAAATAGTTCTGTTTGTTCAACAGGCCGTGTTCGGACCTGTTGACCTCTGGCCCCAAGGAGAGCACATCCAGTTTCCCTGACTCTGGGCTTAAGCCAATTTTTGCCCAGGGACGGTCCCTACAGTCAATCCCTTGAAATTCCAAACTGAAGATAGCTTCCTTCTTGGGACTTTATCTTATTCATTTGTATACTGGGTGACATCACAGAAGATGATTACAGTTTGGAACCTTTTTAGCTATCCAGAGCAAAGAAAAATACACGTAAGAGCATTTAAAATTCTCAGGAATAATGACTGAGTAGAATTATGATTTAAGAAATGGATTAACTTATATCGAGGGTTTAAGAGAACTTTGTTAATAAGTTTCTATTACTTCTTTTAATCCTTACAACATCAATGAAGTACTTATATGTTTATTTTACTCATGAAATGAAAAGGTCAGAGATTTTAGGTGAGTTGCTCAAGGTAGCACAATTTATGGTGGCATTTTTACAGCACAAGTCTCTGGCATTCTAGAGACTAACTTGCCACTTTTCCATTTTTCCTTTTCTACACTGACCTACTGCCTTTCTACTACTAGAAAAGAATAAGAAAAAGAGTGTCATATAAATACATTTTAAAAATTGGTTGCATTTTTTGAACAAACAAAACAGAAAAAAACCATATCTCTGTATGTTTACATGTATACAATACACATTTGTACATGTATAGTTTATGTACATACATACATATATATTTACTGAATAGAAAAATATGTATATAAACCAGACACAAAGTCTGAACGTAAAGCAGCAGTTTCCATCCTTATAGACAAGATAACTATGTCTCACTTTCCTGTGGTAAGCAAGTCTTTATGCAGAATTGTGTAAAATAAATAGGACACTCAGGTGATGGAACTGTTGTCCACTGATTTTTTGTTTGTGATTGTTTTGTTTTTAATGTGAACTAAGATAGAATGCTGACCTTTAAAAGTATGCTTTCTATTTTCCTGTTATCTCCCAGAAAGTTAATAACAGCAAATATATCTTTAGTGGGTTTTTTTTTTATTATTTTTCAATTACATATTTTGAACATCTTCAAAGAAACCGTTAGAAAATGCATGGACTATGCTTTCTGAAGAATTTACTGAAGTCCTCACTCAGATACTACAAACCTTAGTATATTTATAGTTCTTCAACATATCCTGACATATAAAATAAACCTAGGTTTTTGTGGTTTCATTCTTTTTTTTTTTAATTTTGGAGCCATTCTTTAATTTATATTAGTGTATATATATATATATATATATATATATATATATATATATATATATATATATATATATATATATATATATATATCGTAGTTCAGTGCATAGAATCTGGAGCTGGATTGCCGGGGTTTGAACGCAGTCTCAGCCATTTACTGTGTGATATCTGGAAGCTTACTTAACCTCACTATCCTTCAATTTCCACATTGGCGGAATGAGCATAGCAGAAGGAACTACTTCATACTATTATGAGGAGGATATAAGGAGTTAATATATGAAAAACATTTAGAATAGTACATGGAAAATGAGTCTAAAAATATTAGAATATTTATAAAATATGGACTATAATAACTGTTAATAAAAGAAACACACCTATGTCTACCACTTATTTAAGAAATTAATCATAATCAATATTCTGGCAAAATCCTGTGCTCCTGCCCTAAATCCCACCCTGTTCCTTTCTTCAAGGAGAAAGTAACTGCTGTGAATACTGTATATATCATTTGATTGCTTTTCTTTGTACTTTTACCATGCACATATGTATCCAGTGTGTGGTATATATTAACAATATATTGCTTAATTGATCATTTTTTGTAAATGTTATACGTGGTTTCATAGAGTATGTGGAGAGTCAATCTACCTGGATTTGGAATCTAAAGGAACTCCTGGAAGTCCAGCTTTGGTTTTTAGCCACCAAAAGGGGAAATGGGCTGACTAACTAATGATTTACCATGTTCTTCTTAGAGTCCAAAGCTCTCCTGGAAGTATCTAGGCATGGTTTGTTCATTGATGGCAGTATCAGTCTGGATTGTCTAGAAAAACAGAACCAATAAAACTAGAGATAGATTGATATGAGAGAGAGAGAGAGAGGGATTGGGATTTATTTTTAAAGAATTGGTCGATGAAATTATTTAAGCTAGGAAGTACTAGTAGCTGCATCTAGCAAGCTGGAGACCCAGGAGAGCCAATGGTGTAAGTTCTAGTTTAAGTCTAGATCTGAGTGCAAAGGTAGGTAGGTATCCCCACTTTAAAATAGTCTGGGAGAGACATAATTCTCTCTTACTTCACCTTTTTCTTCTATGAAAGCAGTCAAAAGATTGGAAGAGGCTCACCCACAATGGGGAGGTCAATATGCTTTACCTGGTTTAACAATTCCAGTGTTAATCTTATCCAGAAACATCCTTACAAACACACCCAGAATAATGTTTATCCAAATATCTTGGTACTTTTTGGCTCTGTCAAGTTGACACATAAAATTAACCATCATACTAGCTTTTATACTGGTTTCTTTCATTAGGCATGTATATTTAAGGTTTCTTCATATCTTTTCATACCTTAATAAGTTCATTTCTTTTTACAGCTGAATAATATTCCATTACATGGATGTTCCACACTTGTTCATCCATTCATCTACTGAAAGACATCTTGTTTGCTTCTAAATTTTGACAGTTGTGAATAAAGCTACTGAAAACTTGTGTGTGCAAGATTTTGTGTGGATTTAAGTTTTCAACATTTGGGGGTAAATACCAAGGAACATGATTGCTGGATCATACTGTAGTTCATGATTAGAGTTGTAAGAAACTGCCAAACTTTCTTTCAAAGTAGCTGTAGCATTACCATCCCCTCAGCAATGAATGAAAGTTCCTGTTGCTCCAGGTCCTCATCAGCACTTGATGTTTTCAGGGTTTGGGAATCTAGCCCTTCTAATAGGTGTATAGTTATATATCTTTTAATTTACAATGTTCTAATAATATATAATGTTGAGCATCTTTTTATGTACTTATTTGCCATCTGCATATTTTCTTTGGCAGCATGTCTATTTTTCTCCATTTTTAATTTATTCAATCATTTCTTGTATCACTATGAAGTTATGAATATTTCTTTTACACTTTGAGTTATAATCCAATAATAATTTACTTATTTTCTTGCTCAAATTATTCCATCTTTGACTACTGGTAACTCTTTCATAATCTTGAAAAAGTAGCTGCCAACATTCATAAGTGAATTTAGCAAAGTGGTAGAATACAATGACAATACAGAAAAAGCAAAATAATTACTATTTACTAACAACAATCTGAAAATAGAGTTTAAGAAATTCATCAAAAATAATGTCAAAAATTTAAAAATATTTTAGAATAAATCTAACTTTTTAAAAAAACTTAATTATTGTATACTATAAAATGTTGACAAATTAAAGAAAGCTTAAATAAATTGAGAGATATCATGTTCTAGAATTGGAAGGCTCAATATTGTTATGGCGATTTCATTTAAATTCATTTGTAGATTGAGCGTAATA
>RJWJ010022438.1:0-26865 GCA_004363605.1 Indri indri | reverse complement strand
CAATTGATCTGAATAGACATTTCTTAAAAGAAAACATGTAAATGGTCACCAGGCACATGAATAAATGCTTACCATCATTAATCATCAGGAAAATGAAAATCAAACCCACAATGAGATATCATCTCGTTCCAGTTAAAATGGCTTTTATCAAAAAGACAAAAAATAACAGATGTTGGTGAGAATGCAGAGAAAGAAGAATGCTAGCACACTACTGGTGAGAATGGAAGTTAGTACAGCCACCATGGAAAACAGTGCGGAGGTTCGTAAAAATACTAACAGTAGAACTGCGATATGATCCAGCAATCCCACTGCTGAGTATATATTTAAATGAGAGGAAATTAGTATCTTGAAGAATATCTGCACTCCCGTGTTTATCATAACATTATTCACAATAGCCAAGATATGAAATAAACCCAAGTGGTCGTCAGTGGCTGAGTGGATAAAGAAAATGCAGTATATATACAAAATAGAATGCTATTCGGCCACAGGAAATTAATAAAATCTTGTCATTTCTATTAACATGGATGGAAATGAGGTCATCATGGTAAATGAAACAAGCCAGAAACAGAAAGACAAATATTGCATGTTGTCACCCTTAAGTGGGGCTTAAAAAATGTTGAGCTCATGGAGGGAGAGATTGGAATGACAGTGACCAGAGGCTGGTAAGGGTGGAAGGGGGATGAAGAGAGGCCAATTAATGGGACAGAAGTATAGTTAGGCAGAAGGAATAAGTTCTAGTGCTCTAGAGCAGACTAGGGTGACTACATTTAACAATAATTTATTATGCCTTTCAAAATACCCAGATGAGAAGATTTGAAATGTCCCCAAAACAAAGAAATAATAATTGTTTGAGGTGATGGATATGCTAATTACCCTGATTTGATCATTACACACTGTATGCATGTATCAAAATATCACATGCACCCCATAAATATGTACAGTTATTATGTATCAATCAATCAGTAAAATACCCAATGTTTGCCCAATGAAAAATGGGCAAACAGTGTGAACATACACTACCAAAATGTACACACTGATAGCAAACTAAAACATAAAAAAAGATTCAAAATTTTTGGCAAAATTGCTGGGGATATACAAATTAAAATCACAATGAGATATCACTGCATATCTATTTTAATGGCAAAAATTATAGGTGTGATGATCCTGAGAGAGGATATAGATGAATGGGAGCCCTCACACATTGCTTTTGCAAATATAAACGACACGACCACTTTAAATATACCTGGCATTTTCTTAGATAGTTAAACATATACCTACCATGTGATCTAGTCACTCTTTTAATAGGTGTTTACCCAAAAGTAATTATTACAGATATCCACACAAGAAACTGTATGTAAATATTCATAGTATCTTCATTTTAAATAGCCAACACCTGGAAATAACCCAAATTTCCATCAACACGTAAATGGATAAACAAATTATGTATATTTATACAATGGAATACTACTCAGCAATAAAAATAAATCAACTATTGATATACTTAACACCATAAAAGAATCTTAAAATAACTACACTGAGTGAAATAAGCCAGTCAAAAAGAGTACATACTGGATGATTCCATTTATGTGAAGTCCTGGAAAATGTGAAGTCATACACAGTGGTGGAAAGCTTACCAGTGGCTGCCTGGGGAAAGGGAGGTGGAAGGGAGGAGCACATGGAAGGAAAGGCAAAGGGGTATGGTAACACTTTTGAAGGATATATATTAATATATTCTCATTATATTTACAGATAAGCATGCATGCTGACTTGTCACATACATTGTTAGTATGTGTACTTTGTGATATGTCAATTATATTGCAATAAAGTTGTTACAGAGTTTTATGTAAATTCATTTGATTACATGCGTCTATATTAATTATAGAATAATTTTGAATTTATACATATTGACTTAAATTGATATTCCTCTTTGAAATATTTTCTGATCATGTTAAACCCTGTTCCAGTGCAAAACTGTCCAACTTATTTCACCGGTATGGCTTTGGTGTTGTTTCGTTACGATCGTGTTTCAATTTTTCCTAATGTAAGCATCCTATGTTTTAAATTTTGCAATAGACAGTACTACATTGTATTTAACCAGGTTTCAAAACCTTCAAATATGATGATCTACTTATGTTATATTGAAACACTCTAAATTTAGAGGCAAAAATCTGAGTAGAAAATCAACATTGTTTTAAAAAAGATTGACTTGAAAAAATTTCCAAGTGCATGAGCATTTTGCTTATGTAATAATGTCAAGCACTTTAGTAACATTTCAGCTAGGAGATATTATTTGTTCGACCTAATGTTGCATTTTCCAATTATTGACTAATTGGGACTGTTTAAAAAACTTTTTCAAAGGGAACAAATTACGGGAGCACTGGAGGTGAGAAATGTGTTATAAAATTTTAATTTCTACATGGTATTTCTGATTTCAATGCTAAATGTACAAATACACACAAATTTTATGCTCATATGATGGAAAATATATAGACTTATTCAAGATATAGTATTTCAGAATTCTAAGCATGTAACAAATATTCACATGTACCCCATAAATATGCAAAATACTTGTAACCATACAAAGTTTTAAAAATCAACAAATTATCTAATAGCAAATATTGCTGTACTACACTATATATATTTAACATACATATTAATATATGTATATAAGCATATGTGTGTAGGTATATATATCACATCATATAGCAATAAGTAAGCAAGGACAGTGTGTCAAAGAATCTGTGGCTTTCAAATATTCATATTCTAAATAAATAGAAATAATTTTCATTCATCCCAACACATAGAAAGAGAATATTGTTACAACCACTTACATTTCGGTTCCAATCAGTTGACAGGTTGTTTTGAATGAAAATAAACATCTCTCCAAACAGCTTGACTGTTTGTTACAGAAAATAAAATAAGTAAGCATCAAAGCCCTTAATAGATTTAAAAAATTGGATATGGCAAAATAAATGGATCTTAATCTCTCTATAACTTGAGTAAATAAGTGCTGCTTTAATTCAGGCGCGGTTTTGCCTTGGGTTACTCTTCCCTACGAACATCACCTGTCAGCATGTAAATGAGCCGGCTCAGCCCTTTGCCTCGCATCTTTGCTAATCCTCTTCCATTCTTCTAATCATGCTACACAGAAGCCAATATCTATTTTCATCAGGCAGATAGGATCTCTTAAGGAATTAAAGAGGTTTTCCACTTAGTTCTATGCTGGGCAAGGACATGGCTGTGATCTGGGGCTTTGGGGATTTCTCATTATGCACTGGCGCTCGCTGGATCGAAGACCTGAGTTCTGGCTACTGGATTTTTAATCCTCTTGTGGTTAGGGTTAGAACTTCCAGTTATTTAAGATCTTTGATTACTCAGCACTTGGCTTTTGATTGAGTGAACTTCTGAAGACAGCGCAGGACTGTGATTTCAAGTTAGCAGTTTTAAAGTAACTACTGGAAAAAAATAGATAGGAAAAGCCCTGTGATTAAGCTACACTATCCCTTTTTAATTGACTTTCTGAAGTTGTCTGATGTTTAACTCTTCATGTGCCTCAATAAAAATAAAATAAATAGAGTGAATGACTTTAATGTTTTCCCCTAAGAGGGCAAATTCCATGAAATTTACAGGACTCCTGGCAACTGTGAGACGGAGAGAAGCTCAGCCTTAGCCAAGGGCGGCGATCGATGCGGAGAGGCTTAAATATGAGAATAGATGAAGCAGATTGCCACCAGGGCCTGGAAGTACCCTCTGTCGATGGTTCAAGTATTCAGGGAATAAATAGAAACAAAGTCACCATGATAATGTTGTCAGTTCAGAGAGAAAGAGAAAAAAATTATGTATTAACATATAAGCACACACATACGTGTATACATGTATATACTGGCATATATGCATTTATGCACTAAATATATGTATGTATATATGTTGTGCTGGTTAAAATTATTCAGTCAGAGTAACCTTAAATGTCTCTCACTGTGTAACTTGAAGAAGTACTAAGATCTGGTCTCTTTTGCGCAGTCCTAGAAGGGAGTTATGTGGGCAAGATTTCCCCTCAGATTTAGATATAACGGGCAGCTTTCTAGAAGTAGCATCAGTGGGCAGAGTGTTGGAGGAGTGTAGCAGAGTTCCAGCTGGTCTCCGCACGAGTCCGCTCGTGTGCCCGTCACAGCCCCTGACCAGTCGTAGCCGACCCCTGCTCCATGAGGGTCCCTCAGAGCTCCTGTCACGAGGCACCCGTTCTGCACGGTAATGCCGCAAACCCACAAAGGACTTTTCCTGGGGCTGTGATGAGCAAAAAGGGGACTAGAAGGTTTGGAATAATTTTATCCTTTCCTTTTTGGACCACCGTCACCATCCTAATCATCAGACATTTTTGCCTTTTGGAAAGGCATGAGGTAAATGATGTTCAATTAAAAAAAAATCTTCTAGTGGACAAGGAAAAATGGAAAAAATATCTTTTAATTTTTGATGTCAGCCGTTATAACTATCTATAACAAGAAAGAATTTAAGCAGGCAAACGAAGCCCTGGTTGGGTCAAGAAAGAAGGAGCTGAGGAGGAAGGTGGATGGGCTTGAAAATAAAATGGAGCAACTCAAGCATGAATATTCCCTAAGTGGCACGTTGTCTTCCCATTGGACATAAATTCGTGGCATCCGTAATTGATGAAGTCTTTGCACTATGAAATAAATCTTGTGTGAAATGTAGCACTTGGTGTTTTACTTCCAACTCGGTTCTAAGGAGACACAGAGTGAAGGAATCCCTCTGTTGGCAATAGGGGATGAGCTTACGTGGGACATCACCTCCACCCATGACCTGTGAATCTGAGAGCCCGGCGACATGGGCGTGGAGGTGTGCCGTGGGGAGCTGGGGTGTGGCTCTGGGCCTCTGCCCAGGTGCTAGAGGTCTGTGTTAGGCACAGAATACAGCAGTCCTTTGTGTTCAACAAATCTGATGGCAAACTGAAGATGCGACAGGTGGCTTTGGCTTCTGAGGGTAGGTTACATAAGGTATTGTGGTTTTGGCCTTGCTCTCTCGGGTCAGTTACTTTGGGGGAAGACAGCTGCCATGAATGAGGCACTCAAGAGGTCCTGCCAAAAGCCAGCAGCTATGTGCCGGCCGTGTGAGGGAGCCAAGCTGGAATCCATTCTCAGTGCCCACCAGGCTTCCGGGGGCTCCCGTCCCACCCAGCAGCCTGACGCCCTTCTTGTTATTCAACTTAACTATATCTGAATGTAATCCTCATATCCCAAAATTAATGTCATTTCTCTCTTCTCCAAACTGTTTTGTGAAGCTGTCTTGTTTTGCATATTTATATGCTATTTTTTTTTTTTTAAGAGACAGGGTCTCACTCTGTCTCCAGGTTGGACTGCAGTGGAGCCCTCATAGCTCACTGCAGCCTCAAACTCCTGGGCTCAAGCGATCCTCCTGCCTCAGCCTCCCAAGTAGCTGAGACTCAGGTGTGCACCACCACACCCAGATGTTTCATACACACTTCAGTAACAAATTCTTTTAACTCCAGACAACCATCTCCGGTGTACAGCAAGTTAGTATTTCTGTAGCTACTTGTACGTAGCCCTGGTGCTACTAGAAACAAAGAAAAACAAAACTTAACAAAGAATGATGCACCAAAAAAGGAAAGTGAATATTTACCACACATCCTTCTTAATGCAAGGGCAAGTTCCTTACTGAATATATGAATGAGGAAGTGTGGAATTAATATCAATCCGTGACCAAAATTACCATTTTAGTTTTAACTATAGTTTTAACCTTAATCTCTGCATGTTGCAAATAAAGTTATAGATCTTAATAGATATTTTGTCTTTACTTTGGCATAAATTTATGCCAAAATTTACTTGCTCACAAAATTGTTTTTTTTTTTTTTAAAGGTAAGAGAAATCATAAATGAAGTCAGCTTTGATGGAGGAGTATTCACCACGATCATACTACGCTCTGATTCTATCCAGACACTACATCAAGGTTCTTACATACGTGCACTCTTTTATTATTTCGTGAAACTTTTCTCCAGGACCATGTGATTATTGTCGAATTCTTCTTTGGATCGTCTGCTCGAAATACTGGACCCTGCTTTCCTCACCACCACAGACAAGGGCTCACTCATTGTCATGTCACAGAAAGAACAATAAATCAATAATGTCGCCTATGGTGCTAGGTCCTACCTGGTACCCTAGAGCCTTTCATATATTTCATGTAAATAGCTGTGCTAAACCAAAAAATATGCCCATTTATCTGCAAAAATTGATGTTGGGTAGCAAGCAGGGAGAAGTCGCATTTCTTCCTGGTTTACCAGTCACAGCACAATGGCCGTGGGTTCTTTCAAAAACTTTGACTCATTCATTCCATGTAATATGTTACTGAAGAATCCTGTTTCAAACTTTGTTCTGCTTCAACTCATAGATGATTAGATTTAATCAATGAGCAACTGTCTTTTTGTGTCTTTTGAGGTTTACTATGGTGCTTCTCTAAATCATTTAACTGGCCCTGTCCAGGGCCAACTTAAGAAAAAAATTAACATTTTCAACTTAAACTTGAGCATCCTTTGCACAGACTGTGTGTGGAGGATGTGGTGGAGTTTGGAGGGTCTCTAGGTAGGTTGCTAGTAGGGGAGGTGGTAGGAATCCCCTTGGTGAGACATTACAGTGGAAAGGAGACCTCATTGCTTCAGCTCGCTGAGGCTCCGTATTGTGATCAAAAGATAAATGACTCATGGTCTTGGGAAAGTCTCCAGGTGGAGGAACGGGGCAGAGAGCTGCTCCCTCTTTATAACTGAAGGTCCTTCTCAGTGATCCAGATTCCAAGGACAGTAGATCCTGGAGCAGGACCGAACCAGACCCTCCTATTTTCATCTCCTCCAGGATGGTTATGAGGGTGTCACTGTTTTGGTGATGTCACCTTTCCTCTGCTCAATGTATTTGGTTACTGATCAAAGGATTTTGGAATCTTCAGTGTTAAACCTGCTATAAATATCTTCCTCAGTAAACACCTGGCCCCAAGCACTTCTCTGTTAGCTGATTAAAGAATAACTTTCTAAATGCATCTGCACTTTTCTTTAAAAAGGATACTGAACTTTTAATTTTTATTTTGGTGCTCACTACTTTTCCCACTATAAATGAAGACTCAGTATTCCTGTCCTAGGAAAAAAAGTCACTAATTGGATCACCTCTGATTTACTTGCTTGTACTCTCCGTTCTTTGTGTACCGGATACATTTTTGCAAGGGCTGCTCTATTCTTACGGACAAATTGATTCACAAATAGAATTTGGTGGAAAAAATGCACAGGGAGAGAAAGAGCCAGAAAGAAATTGGAGTAGGAGATCAGAGAATCAGCAAATTAGAAGAGAGTAAAAATAACCGTAGTAAAAATACACCTTAATTAAGGGAATCGATGTCATCTAGCTAAGCATACTATGCCCTTGTGATTTTTATTATAAAACTAAAAATGTACCTGAACAAATAGGGTCCCCATAACACGTAATAAGGGGCTTAATTATGAGTTTTTCATGTAAATATTAAGACCTTTTGTTGACCAATATATTTTCCTCCCCATCCTATTACCACCTTGTTAGTTATCACTTGCAGGACTATTGGAACCAATCTGTAATTTTTCTCCCTCTCTTTAGTCATAGTTATGCACCCCAACCTCAGTTCGTTTCTCTCTCCACCTCATTATTAGAGTAATTTTGTTAATAAAACGTGGAATGATATCATTGCCCTAATTTTAAAAACTAAGTAAATTTAAATATCAGTGTCTCCGAGACTCTGCAATTAGGATAAAGTTCATATTTCCTTTCACAGGCCAGATTTCTTGAAGCAGAGTAAGGTACTGTTCTTTTCAGTGCAGCACCCCGTGCAGAAGAGGAACGCGTGGAATGCAGACGCCCCGCTGCAGGTCATCAGGCCCTTTTGCCCGGCGCCCAATGTGCTCAACCGCCCGCTTCCTGCCAGCCTTACAGTTTCGCCCATAGGTCGGCCAGTCGACTTTCCCCGAGCACCTTCTGCACACCGTGCATCTCTCTAGGGAGAGACAACCCACCGGCTATTCCGAGGTCCTGTGACGAGTACCAGGTGGGAACTGTCCTGGGGAACCCCCACACACCACGCGTGGACTCTCATCCCAGAGTTAAAGGGAGGCCGCGCTGGCCTCAGCACAGGGACAGAGACGGTGACACGGGCAAGGGAGAGGGGTGGACGTGAGGGCCAGACGCGCAGGGGAATTTCCATGGGAAGTTTGAGTTCAGAGCTGGGGAATGAAGAGGGACGATGTAGGGGAGACTGGCGGGATCGGATCGTCGAAGGCAGCTGCGGGTCGTGTGTAGGGTCTGGGTCTTTATGCAGAAGGCCACAGTGGGGAGAGCGGGAGCCATGCTCTGCTGGATGAGTCAACGAATTCGGCAAGTTGTCTCGGGCAAGACTGTAAACGGGGTGCGATTGTAAAGACCTTCGGGGGTTCCTGGCAGCCTGCGGAGCTCAGTTTACACGTAGACCAGACTCCAGTTATGTAATTTCCAGTCAGATACTTTGACTCAGGTAAGCCGTGCTCCCCATCTCCAGAAGTATTTCCTTCGGGTGCGGCTCACCATCCTCCCCCTGCACCAGCACAGACGCGGCCCTCCCCCTCCCCTGCCGGCTCCTCCCAGCCCCCACCAGTCTCTTCTCCCCCCGCCACCATGTCCTACAACAAACGCAGAAAGAAGAAAGAGAAGGAGAGTGGGAAACGACTGAAAGCATACAACTTTGCATGAGAAATGCAAGACATATTTAGGTCTAAAAAGATAGGCATGCCAGCTTGGGAAAAGGCCAAGTGATCACGGTTTTTAAAAGTCAGTGAAAAATATTCAGATAATGTGAATTCTGCAGGAATACAAAACCAAGATTAGATAAAACTATTTGCTACCGTTATTTAGAGAAGTTAGGCATTCACTATAGCATTGAAAATTGTTGGGAATGGAAATAATTTACCAGATAACAGAAAGGGTGAGCAGTGGGAATCATCGGCTTCTCAGGTCACTTGCGATCCTAGTGCGGACTGAGACCTCTGGATCCCAGGGCAGTGGAAGTTTTCATCCGGCATGATTTGTTCATAGCAAATGATCACTGTCCTCAAAACCAATATTGCGGTTACCCTCAATGTAGCAAATGGGCATTAAGGAATCTTCATCCTAGTTTCTGTGTGCCCTTTGCAAAGATCCCCTCTTATCTCTGGCCCTCATTTTCCACAGAAGCCTTTCAAGCAAACAAAAACACTCTCCGCAAAGTAAACGAATTAATAAATGCATGAGGTTCTTGTTTTGAGTTAAATCTGATTAGTGATTAAAACCTCCTAAAAATTACTTCTCAGATTCGCTGGATTATAAATGTGTTTAGTAGGGCAAACGAAAGTGTATCTACTTACCCAATCTTATCCAGTACCTGACCCAAAAATGCCAGATAGAAGGGAGAGATCCCTTCTACTTTTGATGAGACATTAATGAGGCAATGTCTGGTTTTATTAAATGTTATACATTATTCATAAACCATCCATTCTGGAAACTAAAATATAGACATTTTCATATTATAAGCATCAATACTACATGAGATTAGCCTGAGGGTCACCTACAGGGACCTTGGGGACCAACACACGTCCCAGAACAATTTGTGAACAGTTGCTCTAAATGACACCCACTGGTGGATTTAGAATAGTTTCTCTTTGGGAGGAAAAATAGACCCATTTTTAAAAGTTTATTTTTACAATGTTCCTTTGTTCTTCTGTCTTATAGAATAGGTCTTTTCTTATCACGAATGTATTAAATAAAAATGATGATTTTGAAGTTATCCAAAACAAACATGATTTAATTCAGAACCTTATAGTGAAAGAGCTATGCAAAATTACTTTGACATCAGACTAAACCCTATTCCTTCAACTTCCAACTAAAGTGAAACATATTTTAAATGAGGCTTTATTTTTTGTGTACATTGACAATGTCACATCAAAAATATATTCACCCCTCATGATTGAAAAGACCACACAAAACAATTCCAAAATGCTTCAGGCACATTCTGAATGACAATGACAAATTTAAGTGATGTTATTCTTTGATTAATATTTAAAAAGTTATTTCGATGATTTTATAGCAGGCAATAAGAGGGAAATGCCATTTTAAAGGATATAACTAAAATTAGAACTACTCCTCTGGGAGTTTTTTTGCAAGTAACTTTCACGTGTTTTAAATAAAGTAAGAACTAACTTACTGTTAGTATTTATACTCAGTGTGTGATTCTGACTCCTCTCACCGGTGGAGGTTGAATCGCATCCCCCACCCGCCCCGAATTCACATGCTGACGTCCCAGCGTGCAGCACCTCAGAGGGCCACCTTGTTCGGAGATCGTGTCTTTAAAGAGGTAATCAGGTTAAGATGAGGTCATCAGGTGGGCTCTCCTCAACATGGCTGATGCACTTACAGAAAGAGGAGACTTAGAGACAGACATGAGCACAGGGAGCACCCCGTATGAATATCAAGGCAGAGACTGGGGTGATGTTTCTACACCTCAAGCAATGCCAAGTATTGACGATGAACCCCTGAAGCCAGGAGAGAGTCCTGGAGCAGACGTGCGCCGCAGCCTCGGAAAGAACCGGCCCTGCCACACCCGGGGTCTCGGACTTCCAGCCTCCAGAGCTGTGGGGCAAGAAATACCTGTTGTTTAAAGCACCTGGTTTGCAGTGTTCTGTTGCCACAGTTCCAGAAAACTTGCTGTTGCCACCGTCTGATAGGCATCTATTCTCTGCCTCCTCGCAGAGCATCCGCAGTGCTCAGCTGCTGAGGTCTTTGCATTCTTCCTTAGAACAAAACAAGTAGGTGATGGATGATGTGCCAGCCAGCCCCTTCCCTCCTACTCCCTCGAGACTTCCAGGGAACCCTATCTGCAGCACCTCAAGAGTTTGTTCGTACCAGAAAGGTAGACATTGGATCGAATGTCCACTGATCTGTTAATGTTTGAAAACCAGCCACTGCCTGTTTCCTCCAGGCACACCCACACTTCTCCAGAAAGAGCCCTGCACGCAGCCAGCCCGCTGGAGAGCCCAGGCCATGCGGGCACCAAAACTCTGCAGGAGCCACACCCTCTCCCAACTGTCCTTTCCCATCCACAAAGATGTCGCTTCCTGTGCTTGCGAGAGCTCCACCGTCACACTCGGCCGTCAGGACAAACCCGCAGGACCTGGAGCCAGGGCCTGGTTCCCATCTCGGCTACACTACAGTGGGTGAGGGACCCTGGGCGTGGACGGCCCCTGGGCAGCCCAGCTTTCACCCAGCCAAGTGAGAAGGCTTTAACTGTGCTGAGCAGGGAGAAGCACCTGGAAGGCACGCAGACCAACTCCTGCAGGTGGACAGTTCCTACTTGCACAATGTTTTTATTTTGCTCCCACAGAGCCATGTGGGTCCTTCTGTCTGAAATGCACCCCACGCCTCTTCTCCGTCTCTCGATTGCTGTCCTGCCGTGGCTGACCTGCTATTCACATGTTTGTTTACGTAAAAATGCAGGTGGCTGTAGCTATATCTATTGAGTGCTCTTTTACAAACATCATACCACAATTAATTGTAAAGTTTTAGTCCTTGCCATATAAACTGAGCATTATATGATCCTTTATATAGATAAGAAAACTGGACTTACGGAGATTAGGGATTGCACAGGTGGCACTGTTGTCTATAACGCCTCACCAAAATCCGTGCACTTTCAATTTACAGACACACTTAGAATGCAGTGAAGGAACATTTCTAGACTCTTCCTGCCTTCCAGGATTTGTCCTCACACCAGTCTGAAGAAATAGAAGTGGTAAAGCCCTCTTGGCCAGTTAACTCATTGGCTAATCAAGAGTCAGTTGAGGTATGGGATTGCCAACCTGAGCCTCCGTGCTGGGGGTATTGCTAGTCAGTACACACCAAGCCAGCACGCAAATTATTAAAACACGAAAAGTATTCCAGTGTCTGCTGGTAGCTAGCTTCTGGCCAAAGCCCCTTGAGAGCCACCTGTTAAATAAAATTTGTCTATTTATTTATCAATCTTTTGGAAATGGTAGAAATGATTTATTTGATATGGGTCTGGTGCTGATTGAATTTTGTACACAAAAGGCTCTGTCCATGACTTCTGCATGTGTACTTTTTATAAGAGAGTGAAATATTACAGGAAGTTTGTAAAGTAATCTGAATATTGAGTACTTTCAGTTTTTATGCTTTCTCTGCTCCATGTGAGTTGCTTGGATATTTCGTTTTATGTGATTGTTAAAAAGCAACTTGCCTTAACCGGTTAGTCTTTCCTTTGCGCTGTCGCTAATCAGATGGTTTAAAGGAGCAATGGAGGACAGGGGCTCATTTTGCTAGCTCATTAGATCAAGATTCGTTAAGAATCATTTTTGTTGTATCATATCTCACAACCTTAATTTTAAAAAATAAATAAAATGAAGCTTAGAGGGGTTAAGTAGCACACTCAAGGACAAACCTGCAGTAAATAGCAAATCCAAAAGCAAACCAGACCCAGGAGCTCTGAGCCCACGCAGCATCCAACGCTTGGCATCTGATACCATTCCCGGAAAAAGGACCAGGACTTATCAGAGAAATGGCGGGTTCCAGGGCTGGAGCAGTCAATATACAAGATGAGCCTGGGGCATCAGACAGTGCCAGAAATTAAGAAAGAGTTCAAAAACAAAAACGCAAACCTAAACCAAAAAACTGAAATGATGAGTCTGTCAAAGGGACACAGGAACCCATTGACAGAGCTCTCCACAGCCAAATTTAGAACAATTTACCAGCAAAATGAATAATGTAGTATTGGATTATAATGCAAAACACATGTTAAATATCCATGAATCTCTAATAGCATAAATATGTATTGAATAAGCAAATATTAATACATGGGGAGACCAGGCAGGTCTCCCATGCAGAAGAATGCCAAGCATTGGTGCATCTGACCTGCCCACCAGGAGGCGGTACCCAGTCCCCATTCCCTAAGTGTGTACTGTGACCGAGCTAGTGAGGTCAGTTACTGTGTAACACGGCAACAGTGCAATAGTCACAGGGTGACAGCAGGGAAACCTGACAATCCCTGCCTCAGCAGAGTGGTCAAGGGCCCCCGCAGTGGCGACAAGTTATGTGGATAGCCGACACCTGTTCAGCTCGCAAGGGCTGCCTCAACAAATTGCCACAAATCAGGTTGCGTAAAACAAAGGAAATTTATCTCGCATGGTCTGAAAGCTGGAAGTCTGGAACCAAGGTGTCAGTGGGGCCACGCTCCGTCTGGGGGCTCCAGGGGAGGATGCGTCTTTGCTTCGCAGCTTCCGGTGCCCCAGACATCCCTCGGTTTGGGGCTGCGTCTGCCTCCCTCGTCCTGTGGCCTCTTCCCATGTGTTTCTGTGTCTCAAATCTCCATCTTCTAAGGACACAAGTCCTTGCATGTAGGGCCTACTCCAAATCCAGGATGATCTCATCTCAAGATCCCTAATGCAATTATACCTGCAAACAGCCTATTGCAAGCAAGGTCAGGAGTGTGTGCCCTGGGGGTCAGGAGTTGGAAATATCTTTTTGTGGATTATTTGGCCCCCTACAATACCCTTACTGTGCTGTGAGACAGCGACACTTTACCTCTGTCATCTTCTATAAAAACACATCGTCAAAGTCTAATCACAAGAAGAACATCAGACAAGTCCCAACTGAAGGACACTCCACAAAATACCTGAGCAGAGCTCCTCAAAACTGCCAAGGTCATCAAAAACAAGGAAAGTCTCAGAAACTTTCACACTGAGGAGGGACCTAAGGAGACACAATGAAATGTGCTGGGGCATCCCGAGTGGCACCCTGGAACAGAAAAGGAAAAATAATCAGTGATGATAATGTCCCGATATCGGCCCATTAATTTTAACAAATGCACCACGTCAACAAACGATATTGATAACAGGTGTCCTGGGTGTGGTGGATGCAGGAACTCTCTGGACTGTCTTCATAATTTCTCTGTAAACCTAAAGGAGTTCTAAAATATAAAGTTCATTGATAAAATATGAACAAAAAATAAAATAAAATATGAACAAGCCTTATCTTTTTTCAAGGACCAGCTCCTAACCCCATAGATGTACCGTTTCTTCCACACCACCTGATTGTCTGTGCAGTGTTTCACCTCTAAATGTCACATCTGGTGTCCGGGAGCAGTCACCATGTGCATTTTCATCAGAACCATGTGCTTCACGAAGAGTCACCAGCTCAGAGACACTGTCTAAGCATGGGATGGGCTGAGCCGTGCAGCTCTCTGTTGCTTAATATAAACAGGAGGTTTTCTTCAGTCTAACACGTTAACTGTCATGTGAGTTGTATGTAACTCACACTAGTTTTTTCACATGTGTAACTCACACATCTCTTCACCTTGGGAGCCCTGAGAACAAGTTTTCAAGTTGCATATAACTCACACACAGAAAACAATAAAAAATAACAAATTTTACATTACATTAGAAAGGATTATTGTGTTCTCAAAGTTTTTGTTCTATTTTCGTAATAAAACACTGTGGCACCAAGGAAAAAAGTTTTCTAGTGTGGCAGTCAGTGTGTTAAATTATATCTAGAGCCCTCAGGTAGACTCCATAGAGAAGAAGACTCTATGTGCTTCCGTGGTATATAAATTACAAACATTCATAGTGCCTGTCTAGACAATGCTTTACAAAGGCATTAAAATGAATAATAGGCTTTCAATCTTTCTTTTGCATTTTTAATTATTATGGGTACATAATATATTTTATAGGGTACATGTGATGTTTTGATACAGGCATACAGTGTGTATTAGTCAAATCAGGGTAATTGGGATATCCATTGCTTCAGGCTTTTGTCATTTCTTTGTGTTAGGAACATTCCAATTCCACTCTTTTAGTTATTTTTAAAGTATTCCATAACTTATTGTTGATTACAGTCACTTTGTTGTGCTATCGAAGGTTGTTCATTTTATCTGACTTATATTTTTGCACCTATTAGAGTAGGATCAAGTGAGGATGGTTCATGGACACAAACTTTTGATGCATATAAACCCCTGGGAATTCTAGAAGTTGCTCGATAGCGTGAATTCGGCATAAGGGGCACTAATATGCACATGATCTTGGGCTTCTTGCTGCGTTTTCCTGGCACCACGTCAGCGACTGCATTTCCCCATGGAGATCGTTCTTCTGTGTCATCGAAGGATGATCTCTGGCAGGGCTTGGCAGTTTGGGCCGTTACGAACACGCACGCGGGGCCAGTGCGAGCTCCCCGCCGTCCCCACCAAGCTAGGCAGCCCCTTCCACGTCAACTTCTGTCACTCCGTCCTGCACTTTTCCATCGTCGTGGTATCTCGAAGCTCACGCCTGGCCTGGACGCGGCCCTGCAGAGCTGCGTGGTTCTCTCTCCTTCTGTTTGCCTCCTTCCCTCGCCACCCAGAGCAGCCATGTTCCAGCTGGCCTCTTCCCTGGTGTCAAATATTCTCCCAAAGAGTGATTCTGTCTAAAATTGTAGACACGTTTTCACTGTTGCTTTCATACACACACCCCTATATACACATATACGCATGCTATTCACACACACGCACACACACAGTGTCTGCTGTTATTGTTCTAAGAGAGCCAGGTGGTTTGGAACATGACAATACAAACATTTTAACTGTTATCCTTTCGTCTGTATTATTGAGATGGTGGTGGTATAGGTAACATGCTTAAGGGGCAGTTGACATTTCAGTTTTTAAAAGAATGATTTCATTAGCACTTGGTAGGCAGCCACCACAGCTCGTACCTGCAAGTACGCATGTGTAAATATTCCCATTGTTTGCACACTATCCATGTGGACAAGGACGTGGGCCAGCTCTGCGGTCGGGAATGGCTAAAAGTGGCCGAGAAGTAGTCTGCTGTCTGAGGCCTCAGTGAAGGTGAGACGCATGTCAGCCTTTGAGCTGTCATTCGCAGTCAGTGGTATCCTAACACGGCAGCCAAAGAACGCAGGGCGGGGCTCTCTTAAACCTCATCCAATCCAAATTCCAGAATATTTTGCTGAAATAATGACAAAAGCAGTGGTTTTCTAAACAACATGTAGGGATAAACGGTAAGACCATATTTTTTTTTAAGAACTTTAAGGAAACTTTTTGACTGTTTTTCTGAGATATTATATATTAAAGCGGGGAAAATTGACGGAATTTTACCACACTAATCTACTGAACCCTCCTTCCTAGGCATGTGGTACCAGTTATACAACACAATTTAGAATAAACACAAACAGAATGGGTGAGTTTATTTGAACTCAGCATTAATTTTTAAACCAATGTTCTCAGTGGGGAGCAAATGAGAGGTGCGAATGTTTAGTTCCTCTTATGAGCTAATATGATGATGGTGTCGCTGGATCCTGCCAGCCCATCTGCCAGAACAAAATCGAAGTGAAATCTTCCCACACATCTGCAAATACACAGATTCCCAGGCAATTCCTACTCATCCTCCCGGTATTTGGCGAGCTGGGCTCCTGGGCTTGTAACCGTGCGTGTTCCGAGGGCAGGCGCTGCGCGTGACACCCTGTCAACACTGGAACCTCAGCAGTACCTGCGGAGAGGCCGGACACAGAGGTTCCCGGTGTGTGGCATGATCGTGTCCTTTTGTCACACACGTACTCTGATGATGTCCAGTTTCTAAAATAATATGGAATAGAAAAAAGAACAGTTAAGAGGGACTCAAGCATCAGGGTGCCTGGGTTCAGCCATCAGCTCTGCAAATGCCGGGTGACCTGGGGAAGTCACTTTATCAGTTAAGTGGCGGAACAGTGGGAGTCGCCTCGTTTGGAAGATTAAATGAAGTGACCCAGAAGAAACTGGCTGCGTACAAGCGCGAGCTGAGGTTGCAGGTCGCTGCTCCGATGACCGCTGCGTGTCCACTCTGCTCCGGCTGTCGGGCATGGCACTGCCCTGCTCACAGCCTTTAGTGACGGCCGCTCCTCTCAGGACCGCCCTTGTTCCTTAGCGCCGCATAACCACACCGCTGTACACGTCTGATGTTCTTTGTTATTTTGTGCTGTCCCTGCCATCTGGATGCTGTCACCATCTCCAGCTGGGCTATGAGGAAGCCGTGGCTCTGAGAACCTGGGTGGCGGCCACACGATGTCCTTCCTGGGGGAGGACTGAGGGGCTCCATGGCAGCCGCTGGCACGAGGGGCCGTGGCTGCAGAGCAGAGCAGCGGGACAGACCCGCCGTCCTTCTCCTGCTCTGGGCAGAACTCGCCTTGGTCCCTGTTCTTCAAACTAAGGTTTGGTCCAGCACAAAAAACGCTCCTCACCGTGACCTCTGACTCAGGTTGTGCTTCTCCCCGGAAGGTGCAGCACTGCTCAGCTTTGGTCTGAGGAAAAAAGCCTCAAGACAGTGGACATTTTCCTCAAAACACCCCTCAGGGGCAACTGTGCAATAATGGCGTGCAATTCTACCCTTGTTTATAGAATGAGGTTATTACAAGTTTGCATGATATTAAAGGTTTACTAGTGTGACTGTTAGATACCTACAGTCTACACTTTCCTAATAGTCCTGCCCTCTCCTTCTTTCTTTGCAGTCTGTGTGGTCTTCCCTTCCACCCCCGCCCCTTCTCCAAGGTCTCCAGAAACATCCTGATGTGACTATTCTCCTGTAACCTTGCCTTTCCCCCCAGGGCCATTTTGTCTGATGCACCCAGAAAACTTTCCTATGAAGCCACCAGTTCTCTTTCCCGTCTTGACTCCTGGCTTAATCCTCAGGACAAAGCTCTTCCTGTAAAGGACTTCTGATCAATGGATGGTGCAAAGCAGAATGCAATATCTCAGAATAGTTCCACTAAAATCTGTGCCCCAGGGGCCTAGAAGGGCTGCGATTGCTGCTACCTGCAGCACTCCGGGAGACAGACCTTGAGCCAAGGCTGGGGGACTTAACGGTGCTCCTGAATTGAGCAGTGACACACATGATCTGGAGCAGGTGGGACATGTCTGGGTGAGGGGAGGAGGTGGGAAGCATCCCAGGATGCAGAGGGTAGGTGGGTCGGGCTCGCATTAGGAGGAAGCCAGAAACACTCTGTTGTTGGGTAGAAATGCAGTTGTGCGTGCTGACCAGTGATGCTGCACATTGGTACCTTAGCTTAACAGACAGCAGGCGAGTAGGTTGCTGTTTTAGCTCAGTTGCCTTTGCAGGAACAAGCGCAGGCACATGAGTATGTCATTCCGGATCACACCCTCAACCCGGAAGGCACAGCTGGGGCTCCGTCCCGGATCCAGAAACATCTTTCCTCATGTATCCAGAAAGGGAGCAAATCTGCTTTCCTAGGAACAAGGGGCCAGTCTAATGGGCAAAATCAGCCTGTATCAAATCAGGATGCATGAAAAGAAAAAAAAGAATCAGATTGCTTATCTATCCTCATCAGGGCTGAAATAACTTTGATTCCATATTCTCTGTGTGCCTTCACAAGTTTAATCAGTCTTAATAGTTCTCAGGCATCAGAGACAACAACCATCATCCTTTGATTAGGGTTAACACTTGAAAAGCTAAATGAAGCCGTGTTTACCTTATTCTTCAGAAACCTACGTGGAGTTGAAAATGGGGACATGTGAGAGAAGTTAATTATATTCACTGTGTAAGTGAGACTCACAGTTGGGAGTATAGGATGAAAATGCTTTAAAACAGCCAGTAAGCTGCAGGTAACCGTCAATACCACATTCCCGTTTCTGTAGCTTGAGAACATTAAACTGCCACTGGACCCACCCCAAAGTTGTCCTTTTCAACCGTGGAGGTTTACAGAAAGGCGGCCACAGCACAGTGTTTCTCATCCTGTGGCTCCAATTTAGTCGGACTGCCTGGTGCCAATCAATCTGGTTGGGCTAATCATACAGTGTTGAGTAGACCGGTCAGTTGTGCTCATTAGATCAACATAATGAAAGTATAACTGAAATTAATTAACAGAATTTCATTTGTATCTTCTGTCTTTGCCCAAACCAGGTTTTTCAGGGTGTCATGGCCAAGATCCAACCAGCTATACAAAGGGAAATATCCATGCTGGGTCGTATGGGGACATATTTATGGCTTGACATTTAAGTCATAACACATATTTAAGTGCATAGTTCTGTTTCCTCTCTTTAATTCTGTAAAGGGAAAAATGCAATATGAAAATTTGGAGGGCCATAACTCTAAAATACATTGGCATGAACTAATATTTGATACTCCTAAGAAAGGGAGCAAATCCTAGAGATTATGCTGTTAAGTTACAGCTGAGTTGTTATTTGTCTGAAAATTTAAAATCTGGCTGTTAAAATTAATTATATTCAAGGAGAATTTATCAGAATGAAAGTCTCAGATGTGATATTTTTAGTCTCTGGATTTAAAGTGGCACCCACGAGCCAATAGATCATGGCAAAAACAGCCAGGCTTGCCGTTTCGAGTTCTTTAAACAGACTTATTTTGATTGTAACAAAAACACCCATAAATCTATGCACATATATATTGATCTTGGCTTCCTCTTAAAAATGACTCTGTCCTAGTAAGTTGGCATATTTCATAAACAAACCAACAAATTATTGATCTATCATATACTCTAAAAGTCCTATGAAGAATCTAGGTTGCTTTTAAGTTCATACTGTACCTAAGGGAATGAGAAACTCTGAAATGAAAAATAGATATTTAAAAAGAAGCATGGAAGATATATAGCCGTCCCTTTCTACCTCTTTCTAGCCTCCTATTGTGATTCGATCTGTGTGTACCACAGCCCACATTGTATCTACTGATATGACATTTACTACACTAATGCCATTCCTTCCAAGAAGCTTTAGTAATTAAGTTACTTACACTCCTACATTTAAAAACTGTTTTGTGAAAAATCTGGTCTAGATCTTCTTTTGTTGAAACAAACTTGGTGGTTTCAATGAATTTATTTGTAGAGTGCATTCTATTAAAGCCTGAAAATAGATAAAAATAATTATTTCTATTAACAGTCTCAAAGAGATACTACTGTAAAATATTTTATTAATAAAATTAAAACAGTAACTGATACATTAATCATTGCACTGAATGAAAGAAGCATCTCTATGATATTTTTTCCTCTGACGTGTTTTCCATGACATGAGTAAGGCAGGCTCTGCCATAGGCTGAGGAACGTAAAGTACACTGATTATAAACCTTGTCATTAATATGTGGGGAGTCATTGAGTTCTAGCCAAAAGCTGATTTAGTCGGCCTAGGCCAGTATTTCCAATTAGAAGACATATGTCTTTTTTTAAAAAACTAAATAATATTTTTCATCTTTTGAAAGGTAAAGAGAGTAAACAGGTGACAAAATAAATCAGAACGTACACTAGAAAGTGATGAGTGGCATAAAGAAAAAGAAAAAGTGGAACCGAGTCAGGGGCCCAGGAGAGCCTGAGGAGGGTGAGGTAGCTGCCTTTTAGTCCGCTATGGCCAGGGTGGGAGCACTGTGCCAGCCGCGGTCCAGGACCAGCGAGGGCCCCGTGCAGGAGAGCGGCAGGAGGACTCAGAGCAGGGGCCGGATGAGGTCCCTCTGGGTATGTGCCCAGGGCCATGTTCAGCACTGCAGCGTCCACAGAGCGAAAGGGCAGCCTCTGGCTGCTGGGGGTCCTGCACAGAGGCAGGGAGACCACTGGTGAGTGTTGCAGACATTCCCATGTGAGGGACTGGTGGCTCCGACCTGGGGGAGGCTCTGGGGCGGCCAGAACAGGTCAGATTCTGAAGACATGGGGAGGTCAAGCCAACTGGATTTTCTCACCTGCAAGAGAAAGACAAAGGTTAAGGATGACTTCAAGCTCTTTGTTCTGAGCAGTCTCAAAGACAACTACCGTCTGCTGAGAGAGCAGGATAGAATAGGTTTGGACAGGGGCGGGGGTGGGGACTCGGGGCTCAGCTTTGGACATGTCCATTTTGAGGTGTCTGCCAGACGTCCACACGGAGTGAGGTGCAGGCGGTGCGATGAGTGAGCTGGGTTCAGGAGAGAGGTTTCGGTAGACAGAAGTCAGGGTTCCTTGGTGTCTGGGTACATCTAAAGCCAAAAGAGCGAGTGAGATCACAAAGGAAGTGTAGACGAGAAGTGTATGGACATTCTGTAGTATCTTTGGAATCCAAACCTAACCACATTTGCACAGAACCAGTCACGTGTGTAATAAGGAATCTGGCCATGGGATGAGGCTTATTTGGAATGACCATGGCTGTTCCTCACCGGTATAAACACAACACGACGTCCAGTCTGTGACTCATACCTCCCCCTGTACACACCAGCACAATCTCCGCATGACCCAAAGATGACAGCAGTTAGCTTATTTTGGGGGCCTGCCTATATGTGCTGTGATGAACTCAATACACTCAGTTTGCAGGAACTGACTTCACTAGATAATACAAAGTATTTGTTAGTATCCTTGACAGCACTAGTTACTTTATGTATAGACTTAGCATTGAAAGGAACACAGTACTCAAATCAGAGGATTTGACTCTAATCTCTGGTTTTGGCATTTACTCGGTGCGTCAGAGGCATGACCTTAATTTCCACTTCTTTGAGTGGGAAATGGGGTAATAATATTTTATCTATTAAGCTGTAGTGGGAGTCACATTCTTCTAACTTGCAATATTCCATTTCCATTTTACCTCTAATTCACTACTAATTTAAAAATGTGATTTTATATACCAAAATATAGGTTGTTTTGGTTGTCTTTTTCATACTAATTTACAATCATTTCAAATGATTGTCCTTAGGGACTGTGGTAGATGTAATGTAGATTATCTTGATAATTGTTTTGAGATATGTTCTGCAAGCTATAGTGTGTTTAATTTTTTTTAAATTCCATATGTGTTTTAAAAATAAGTTTATTCTCCAAATACTGAGCACAGTACAGTCTACATTTCATTATGAAATGGATATTATTATTTAGAATTTCTATATCTTCACTATTTTATGGTCTATTTGGTCCATCAATTTCTGAGAAGTTTATGTTATAAATCTACACAATTATTGTGATTTTATCTGTTTTTTATAATTCTTTCAATGTTCCTCCTTTCATAATTTTTGCTAGGTGTGTACAGAGCCAAGAATGCTGTATCTTTTAAGTGAAATGACTCTTTCATTATTACATTCTTAATCTACCATGAAATATTTGTTGCTTAGTATACCTTCAAATAGGTATACTAACTTCCTCTTGGTTATCATTTACCTGAGACAAGATTGAGGCTTTGGGAGGGCTTTTGATTGATTTCTTTTTAATTTTTTGATTCTAATTAGAAAGCCCCTGTGTTTTTACAGGAAATAAAATCTATTGAATTTATTTCTATTCCTAGTTGTCTTAGGTTGGATCCACAGGAGCAGACCCTGGAAGGGAAGGCCAGCAAGCCAGGGTGGGGTGAGTCTGGGCAAAGATAACTTTAGCTCAAACATCTCAGTGCATCTGGAGAGAGCGGAGACCACATCTCAGAGCCGTCTGATCCGGAGGCAGGACGGCCCTTCCGTGAGAGGTGGAAGGCTGGCGTAAATTCACAAGCACTTGCGGCTCACTGTGTGCACAGGCAGCTGTCAGATGAGGAGACAGGGATGTGGGCTATCAGGAGCAGAAATAATAAAGAAATATGTGAGGACCGGGACAGAGGACTGACATTCTCAGCTACACTGATGTATTTTTCTACTGTCTTGTCTATACCATGTTTTTGCTTTGTTTTTTCTGCTTTTTCATATTGTTGGATCCATTTACCCATGTATCTAGTCATTAATTCATTTATTTTTTCCAAACATAAGTTTTGGAACTATAAATCATAACTTAAGTAATCTTGAATTCCTAACATACTCCTGTGATTGGGTCTAAAATTAATATAATAAATCTCTGACTGTTAAGTGATAAAAGGCACATAGAAATAAATAAATCTGAATACCTTCCCCATTTCCCCTGTCATTATTATGCAGTATTTTATTTTCACCTTTTTAAAAATGAAGAAATGATTTAATACTATTGCTCTTGTCTGAATGCCTGTACCCCAGCACCCAAATTCATATGTTGAAATCCTAACTCCTAAGGTGATGACACTAAGAGGTAGGGACTTTGGGAGGTGATTAGGCCGTGAAGGTGGGACCCTCATGAGTGGGGTTAGTGCCCTTGTGAAGGAGGACCCGGGAAGAGAGTGCTCCTTCCACCATGTGCGGACGTGGTAAGAAGGTCCCGTCTAGGAACCAGAGCGTGGCCCTCACCAGACTCTCAGGCTGCTGCCCTCCCAGCCTCCAGAGCTCTGAGAAATACATTTCTGTGTTTGTAAGCTATGCAGTTTATAACATGTTGTCATAGGAGTCTGAACAGGAAATTGGTACAGAGAAGTGGGGTTATAATGTAGGTTAAAGACCTTCATTTATAGTTTACAAATTTAATATACTTGATTTTTCTCAAGTACTTCAATTCAAATACTCCAAAATCCATTGGAATATTTTACTAACTCTTAAAAAGTTGGAAGGAATAAACTTCCTGTGTGCCTTGCACACCGCTGGGTGGCAAGATAGAGCCGTAAAGAAAGTGTCGATAGTCACATCGTCCCCCTGCTGTCCCTAAGTTCACAATTGTACATCCACCCTTGGGGTGACTGTGTTGTATTCTGTCAAAAGAAAGTATTTTCAGCTCCTCCTAACAGCCCAGACAGCCCTGCCTGAGTCGCCCACGGCGGTAAATCGCTGTGAGCTCAGAGCCGGCTCCGTGATGCAGATTAGGGAATTAAAGCAAAGCAAAGTTCTACTGATTGTTGGAAATTGATAAGAACAAGCTTTTATTTTACAATCTATAAGAAAAGATAAAGACCCTTCAAGTTACTAGTTTAAGGTAAAACTTGGGATGACTAAATAGAAAATTAAAATAATATAAATGCATATATAATTAAACATACACACACAAAAACATAATAAACTTGGGCATGTTAGTGAAATGGCTTGTAATAGGAATTAGTTTTTCCCCCCCCAGTTTAAACATAATGAAACATATTTCAAGCCATTTAAGATGACCGTGTGACCATTGCCAGATTTGTGTACAGGAATAAATAATGAAAATCATTACGGGGCTTAACCTCCCAGGGCAGGAATCGGGAAGTGGAAGACCAGTCATGAATCAGGATCTCATCATATTCTCTGCTCTCCTTTCATACACCGAACTCAGCCACCTAACCTTGCAAAACTCCCAGACAGAGTCCTTCTGGTAGAGGCCTACTAATATTTACTCCTATGGGATAGTTATTTAAAGGTTTGAATTAAATGAAGTTCTTGGACAAGACTTTTTAGCTGTCAGAACTGTTTTAATCTTACCCAGTGCAAGTCATTAGTACCATCAACTTATTTGCATGTCTTACCATTAGTGATATGATCTCGCTGTGGTGGGGTCTTGGTTTTTTTCTCAATTTCATTGGAAAAAAAGAGGAAAACACTTCCCTTTGTTTCAAACCTACTAACTCATAAATGATAATATATTTAAACTTTTTGGAACATTTCTCCTTGGAAACTAAAAATAGGGGTTTTCTATGTGAGTATTTTAGATGAGGAACATGGATTTCAAGCACAGATATTCTACTATTCACCACATTCACATTTTTTGTTAGATTTGGAGAAATACGTCAGCGATTTGACAACTATTTGAACTTTATTCAGTGTTTGAATTTTTGAATAAAAGCTCACAGCCTTGATGCAAGGGAAAGTAGGAAATGTTACGAGTCAGTGGTGAAAGATCGAACTGTGGATTAAATCTAAAACTTTCCCTTGGAAATTTTCACATCACTTTGTGAGTATGTCTCCGTCTCTAACCTGCCGTAGGAGAGATTTCATCAAAATTCTCGGCAAAGTCTCTTCCCTTGACTTAGAAACCTCACAATCAGGTACTAACGGGAAAGGGAGTTAAACATGTATTGAGTGCCTAGAATGTGTCAGATACAGGGGACTTGGGGACCTAACAAACACAAGGAAGGTGGGACATTTCAATGCTCTGGAGTCTGATACTGATGGTTAAAGGAAATCCATGGCAAATAAACATAGAAAGTAACCAGTCAAGGGATTGGTACATTCACAAAATAAAACTTACCTTTATGAGAGTGGGAGGATGGAACAATAGAATTCACTTTCTTTCTTTTTATTAATGTTGAACGAAACAGCCAAGAGCATGTTGAGGATTCTTCTCTGCTTCCTGCTGCTGCCAACACCTGAGCATCACGGAGGCGTCAGATCTCACACCACTGGACAGCCACGAAGGTGACACATTGAAGGTCATGCTTTTTAGAAAACTGGAATGCAGAGTCCGGCTGCAGATCCACAGGAAACATTTGCATTTCTGTTTCCCACTTTGAAAGGTAAATGGCAAGACTTAGGTGTATCCTTTAACAGAAGCACTTGCCCATAGAGGACAAAGTTTAGAGAAAATTAAGTTATCTGGGACACTGGGACGTTCAGATAACGACTTCCAAACTAGACAGTGTTTGGAAGTGTCAATATTTTTACCAACATCAAGCTTGTTTTTCTTAACATCAAGCTTGTTGTTCTTTTCCTAGACCATACTGGCATTGCACTATACAGACATTGCTCTCTTAGGTAAGTTCCCCTATATGAGGAAAATTGCACCCCGTCCTGTGGATTGCCCGTGAACGCTCCTCTCAGTCACTGTAATTTATCTTTCCTGATATCACTATACTTATTTTCCTCTGCAAGACTTTGCAAGGTCTTGCTATATTAGCTTAGGTTTCAGGGCCAAAAAGGAAGGTATAATCTTGCAGTGCGTGTGCCGACTCTCCAAGGGGGAGGTTCCTCACAGCAAGAAAGAATAAGAGTCTTTAAAATCTCTCTCTACTTTTAGACAAGGGCAGATTAATTGAGTATACCATCGAGTTGGAGGTAGAAATACTAAGCCTGAAACAATCTTAGAGGTCCCTCACGACTAACCTAAATGTGTAATTTTTGTTTTCCCTGCTGAATGTAGCCTTGAAACCACTCATTTTTGTGTGATGAATACTGCTGACGTTTGCTTCTTTCTAGCCTCCTGATGCGCCTGCACTCTCAGTCAGGTACCAATGGACGCACACTCTCTCCTTTCTGTTCTTTGGGGCATTTTCATCACCATGATTTTTACCTGCTTTCAACATTGGTGCATTGAAAACTGCTCCTCTGTATGTCTCAGAAGTAGTGCGAGTCTCCGACGAGTAGACAGGCAGAGTCCAAAGGAAAAAGATTGCTTGTGTCTTGAGTCCTCAGCATGGAGGCGACCCCCAAATATGGAAGTGCCTGTGGGAGCGGAGGCCATCACGCTGCTCTTCCGTGTATCCCCCCAACCCCCGGGCGCATTTTTAGCAGGTGAGTGGATGGTGATAATCTGCGTTTATCCTGCTGCAAACACAAAGGGAAAGCCCAGCTCATGATGACAACGAGACATAGATTCTTAAGCACTTAGTCTGATGCTCAGAACAGCAGATTTTCGTGAGTGCATCTGATTCATTAAAGAGCAGTCCCAAGCTTCGCTGCACATGGGGTAATACAGGTACATTAGAATAATGTTTGCCACTAAATCTTTCTCCGTGGTGTGTAACATAAGTAGTGCGTGGCACCAGGATCATCGATAAATTCAACATTGGGTTTGTCTGGACCTGGTACCTTTTCTTGACAATATTTAAAGAGGAACTTTAAACTTAGTTATGTGTAGAAATAATAAAGTTCTGAAAAGACCTGAGCTCAGACTTTCCATAAACTGTGACCAATTTGCTATATATACATAGGTGTAAAAACTACAAAAACATACAGGATTTTTTTATTTTCATCTTACTCAAGCAGTGTTACCGCTAGTTCTTAAGTGAGAAAAAATGTAACTCTATCAATTGTCTCACTTTTTT
>RJWJ010022437.1:0-26873 GCA_004363605.1 Indri indri | reverse complement strand
TGTATTGCCAGTCTTTCTCAATAAGCTCCAGGAGGGAGGGACCTAGCATGGAATCTGGCTTATAAGAATTATAATAAATATTTGGTGTAGAAATGATTAAATTTAATGTTTGGGGAACTTTCTCTTCCCTAGCTTTCTGTTTTCTTGTGGAGAGATGTTCACTAATTTATCCTTAGGGAAAGAGAAGTGAATAATCTCACTGGTGAGTTTAGGAAAAGGAACTAGGTGAGTTTATCTCAGACCATTCCTTTTTTCCTCTTTAGTTGCAGACAGCATACATTATATTCTCTTCTTCTATTTAATAAGTTTTACAGGGCAGCCCACACTGCAAGGGAGGTGCTGCTTATGATTGAATGGGTAAATCTGTTTGATTCAGCATTAAAATAGTATTAGCAAGCTTCTCTGCTCTTAGTATCTTTTTGCCAATTCAAATTTACTAGTAATGTGGTTTATATTTTCATCTTTAACTCTCTGACTTACGTGACTGAACTCAAGAAGGAAAAAGGACAGGAAGTATTATTTATTGACTCATCTCAAACATTTACTATCTAAAATCTAAAACATTATTTCTCTAAAAAATCACAGTATTAAATTACAAACCACTAGTTAGAAAAAGTTAGAACATATATAACAGAGAACAGTTTGCTATTTTTAAAATATAAGGGGCTATAATAAATTCGTGAGAAAAATTAGCTGTAGTAGTCAGGAAGTATGACTTTAGATCCCGTGTTTTTAAACTACTACTCTATATTGCTTTACTATAAAACAAAGAAGTATAATATTTTCTTATGCTCATTTAAATTTTATTTTTTAAATTTCAAAAGTAGTACATGCCTATACCGACAAGTCTGAACAATGCAGCAATGTGTAAAATTAAAAATAGTTCTCTTATTTGCACTCCCAGTGTATGTCTGCTTTGTTGAAGATCAGTTGGTTGCAGGTATACAGTTTTACTTCTGAGTTCTCTATTCTGTTCCATTGATGTATTAATAGGCTGTTTTAGTTACTATAGCCTTGTAGTATCATTTGAAGTCAGGTAATGTGAAACCTCCAGATTTGTTCTTTTTGCTTATGATTGCTTTGGCTATTTGGGCTCTTCTTTGATTTCATATGAAATCTAGGGTTGTTTTTTCTGATTCTGTGAAAAATCACATTGGTGCTTTGATGGGAATTGTGTTGAATCTGTAAATCACTTTGGGCAGTACAGACATTTTAACAATATTGATTCTTCCAATCCATGAGCATGGGATGTTTTTCAAATTTGTGTCATCAACAATTTCTTTCATCAGTGTTTTGTAGTTCTCCTTGTAGAGATACTTCATCTCCTTGGTTAAGTAAATTCTTAGGTATCTTATTTTGGGTGGGGGGGGCAGCCATTTTAAATGGGATTGAGTTCTTCATCTGACTCTCAGCTTCGCTGTTATTAGTGTATAGAAATGCTACTGATTTGTATACATTGATATTGTAACCTGAGACTTTACTGAATTTATCAATTACAGGAGTCTTTTGGGGGAGTCTTTAGGGTTTTCAAGATATACGATCATATCATCAGCAAATAGAGACAGTTTGACCTCCTCTTCTCCCGATTTGGATGCCCTTTATTTCTTTCTCTTACTGTCTGCCCTGGCTACGACTTCTGGTATTATGGTGAACAGAAGTGGTGACAGTGGGCATTCTTGTCTTGTTCCAGTTCTTAGGAGGAATGCTTTCAACTTTACCCTGTTCAGTATGATATTGACTATGGTCTGTTATACATGGCTTTTATTATTTTGAGGTATATTCCTTCTATGTCTAGTTTGTTAAGGGTTTTTACCATGAAGGGGTGTTGGATTTTATCAAATGCTTTTTCTTCATCTGAGATGATCATATGGTTTCTGCAGTGAATCACATTTATTGCTTTGCATATGTTGAACCATCCTTGCAGCCCTGGGATGAAACCCACTTGATAACATGAAATTTTTTTTAAATGTGCTGTTGGATTTTTTTTTTTTTTTGATGTGTTGTTGCATTCAGTTTACTAGTATTTTGTTAAGGATTTCTGCATCTATATTCATGCGTGATATTGATCTATATTTTTCTTTTTTTTTTTTTTTCTGTTTGTTTGTTTGTTATATCTTTTCCTAGCTTTGTTACCAGGGTGATACTGGCTTTGTAGAATGAGATAGGAAGGACTCCATCCTTCTTGATGTTATGGAACAGTTTTAATAGGATAAGTACCAGTTCTGCTTTGTAGGTTTGGTAGAATTTGGCTGAGAATTCATCTGGTCCTGGGCTTTTTATTGTTGGGAGGATTTTTTATTACTGATTCAATTTCACTATTTGATATTGGTCTGTTCAGGATTTCTATTTCTTCTTGATTCAAGCTTGAGAGGTTGTGTGTTTTCAGGAATTCATCCATTTCCTCTAGATTTTCTAGTTTGTGTGCCTAGAGGCTTTCATCATAGTCTCAGATGATCTTTTGTATTTCTGTGGTATCAATTGTAATGTCTCCTTTATTTATGATTGAGCTTATTTGAATGCTCTTTTTTTCTTGGTTAAACTAGCTAGTGGTCTATTGATTTTGCTTATCTTTTCTTTTCTTTCTTTTTTTTTTTTTTCTTTTGAGACAGAGTCTCACTCTGCTGCCCTGGCTAGAGTGAGTGCCGTGGCGTTAGCCTAGCTCACAGCAACCTCAAACTCCTGGGCTCAAGCAATCCTACTGCCTCAGCCTCCCGAGTAGCTGGGACTACAGGCATGTGCCACCATGCCCGGCTAATTTTTTCTGTATATTTTTAGTTGTCCAGATAATTTCTTCCTATTTTTTTTAGTAGAGACGGGGTCTCACTCTTGCTCAGGCTGGTCTCGAACTCCTGAGTTCAAACAATCCGCCCGCCTCAGCCTCCCAAAGTGCTAGGATTACAGGCGTGAGCCACCGCGCCCGGCTGATTTTGCTTATCTTTTCAAAGAGTCAACTTTTTGTTTCATTGATTCTTTGTATTGTTTTTGGTTTCAATTTCATTTAGTCCTGCTCTGATCTTTGTTGTCTGCTAGCTTGGGTTTGGTTTGTTCTTGTTTTTCTAATTTCTTCAGTTGTAACATTAGGTTGTTAATTTTGTGATCTTTCTGTCTTTTTGATGTAGGCATTTTTAGTGCTACGAATTTCCCTCTTAGCCCTGCTTTTCCTGTACCCCAGCAATTTTGGTAGCTTGGGTCTCCATTTTCATTCAATGCAAAAATTATTTTTATTTCCATGTTGGTATCATCAACTCAAAGATTCTTCAGCAGCAGGTTAATTTCCACATATTTGTATAGTTTTTGAAAGTTCCTCTGGAATTGATTTCTGTTTTATTCCACTGTGGTCTGAGAAAATATATGATATGATTTCGATTTTTTAAAATTTGTTCAGACTTGTTTTGTGGCCTAACATATGGCCTATCTTGGAAAATGTTCCATGTGGTGATAGGAAGAATGTATATCCTGTAGTTTTGGGGTGGAATGTTCTGTAAATGTCTGTTAGGTCCATTTGTTCTAGAATCCCATTTAAGTCTAGTGCTTCTTTGTTGATTTTCCACCTCAATGATCTGTCTAGTTCTGTCAGCGGAGTGTTGAAGCCCCCCACTACTATTTCCATTCATTCATTCATTCATTCATTCTTTTTTTTATTTCAGGAAATTACGAGGGTACATACATTTTGGTTACATGTTATGACTTTGCCACATCCCAACCATGATTTGAGACATGCCCTTTCCCCTCCACAACGCTCCATTTATTTATTTTTGACACAGAGTATCACTCGGTTGCCCCAGCTAGAATGCAGTGGCATCATCACAGCTCACTGCAACCTCAAAATCCTGGGCTCAAGCAATCCTCCTGCCTCAACCTCCTGAGTAGCTAGGACTAGAGGTGTACACAACCAAGCCTGGTTAATTTTTCTATTTTTTGTAGAGATGGGGTCTCGCTCTTGCTTGGCTAGTCTCAAACTCCTGGCCTTAAGCAAACCCCCCGCCTCGGCCTCCCAGAGTGCTAGGAGTATAGGTATGAGCCACCACACCCCATTATTATAACACTGCTGTTTACTTCATTTTTTTGGTCTAACAGAATTTTTTATGAATCTGGGAACTCTAATATTAGGTGCATATACATTTAGGATTGTTATATCTTCTTTTTATATCGATCCCTTTATTATTATATAATGATCATCTTTGTCTTTTTTTTACTGTTGTTGATTTAAAGTCTATTTTATCTGATATAAGAATAGCTACTACCACTGCTCACCTTCGGTTTACATTTGCATGGAATATTTTTTTCCAACCCTTTACCTTGAGTCTATGAAACTCTTTATGTGTCAAATGGGTTTCTTTTAAGTAGGGCATTTAGACCATTTACATTCATGGTTAATATTGATAGGTGAGATACTGCTCTAGTCAACATGCTGATTGTTCTCCACTTGCTTGTTTTTTTGTTGTTGTTGTTATTGTTGTTGTAATGATAAGGAGGCCAGTTCTCTAATCTCCACTTGCTTGTATTCTCCCTTATCTTACTGCTTTATAAAAGCTGTGAGTTTTTACTTTCAAGTGTTTTCACACTGGTGGGTACTGACCATACTTTTTGGTGTTTAAAGCACTTTTTAGCATATTTTGTAGGGCAGGTCTAGTGGTGAGAAATTCCCTTAGTGTTTGCTAGTCTGGGAAAGATTTTATTTCCCCTTCATTTATGAAACTTAGTTTTACAGGATACAAAATTCTTGGTTGACGGTTACGCTGCTTAAGAAGACTGAAGACGGGACAAGCCAATACCTTCTGGCTTGTAAGGTTTCTGCTGGGAAGTCTGCTGTTAGTCTGATGGATTTTCCTTCTTAAGTTACTTGATGATTTCCTCTCACAGCTTACAGTATTTTCTCCTTCACTTTGACTTTGGCCAAACTGATGACCATGTGCTTTGGTGATGTCCTATTTGCTATAAATCTTCCAGGAGTTTGATGGCATTCCTGTATGTCTAGGTCTAAATCTCTAGCAAAATTAGGGAAATTTTCCTCTATTATTCCCTCAAATATGTCTTCCATGTTTTTTGCTTTTCCTTCTCCCTCAGGGATACCTAGGGTTCTGATGTTTGGGTGTTTCACATAATCCCATATTTCTTGGAGTCTTTCTTCATTTCTCTTGATTCTTTTTTCTTTACTTTTGAGTAAATGGGTTAATTCAAAAGCTTGTCTTCAAGCTCTAAAATTCTTTCTTCTGCTTGGTCTAGTCTGTTGTTAAAACTTTCCACTGTATTTAGAAATTCCTCAAGTGACTCCTTCATTTCCAGAAGTTCTGTTCTTTTTAAAAGTATCTGTCTCTTTAGTGAATTTTCATTCATGTCCTGAATGACTTTTTTGGTTTGTGTTGGTTTTCAACTTTCTCATCAACCCCATTGAGCTTATTTGTGATCCATATTCTGAATTCCATATTCAACATTTCAAAAATTTCCTTTTGGATGGAGTCCATTGTGGGAAAGCTAGTATGATCCTTTGGAGGTGTTGAAATAGCCCGCTTTTTCATATTGCCAGAGTCTTTATGCTGGTTCCTTCTCATTTGGAACCTCTTCCCTCAGCTCAAAACAGATAGTTTTGCAGTTGTCTGTACTCCTCTGGAAGAACTCTGCTGCTCGGTGTAGAGAAAGAGAGGTATGGCCTTTCAGCTTGTGCAGGTAGGTACCCACTGTGGTGTTGCTGACAATTTGGGTCTCAGATCCCTGGGAAAGTGTTCAGATGCCAGCAGTGGTGGATAAGGTTAGGTAATTCCCAGTTCCCAGGTCCCTGGAGAGTGTGCTTTAGTCCTAGGGGGATAGACTGAGATTAAGCTGGCAAACTTGCTCTTAAGCCTCCCTAGGTTCAGGCACTGGCTGTGACAGTGAGGGCAGGGGTGTTCTTCTGCTCCAAAAGAATGCTCAGGCAGGAGGATGGATCACTGTGACTCTGCAACAGGAGGGGCGGGCCCTTCTTGACCAGATTAGCAAAGATGGGCAGCTGTGGGACACACAAGCCATTCACACCTCCCTTTCTTGGCAATGACAGTGGCCTCTGTCCTTCGGGGACACAAAAGTGCCCAGATTCCCAGCTCCCACCCTGGCCCAGCTGCAGGAGAGGTGGTAGAGGCAGCTGAACCCACTATGTGCAGGGCTACCAGACTAGCTAAGGGCTGTGGCTGAAATGCTCAAACGAGGAAGGTGTGATTGTGTCGGGGACTTGCCTCCAGGGAGGGTAAGCTCCCCACATAAGACACAGGCAGCTTGCAAAACTTGGTGAAAGGACTGCTAACCGTGCTCTCCCTCAGAGGAATTGGTAGCTTTTGTCCTTGGGGCAAACAAAATTGCTTGATGCTTCTTTTTAGAGAGAAAGGAGTGATCCCCAAGCTCCATGGAAACCTTGATGTGACAGGTACTCTTTCAGAGGCCAGGCAGCTGCTCCCAGTGCCCTGGCTTAATTTTCCCATGTGGGATCCTCCTGGTCCTGAGTGGAAAGAGCCAGCCTGGGTATGATATGCACTCTGTCAGAGGCGGGGCAGCCACTCCCGAGTTCCCTGGCTTAATCGTCCCCTGTGTCAGTACTGAGTAGAAACAGCCTTTCAGCTGTGGCTGCCTCAGCAGCAGTGGGCAGGAGAGTGGAGGAGGAGGAGAAGACCCCAAATGGTTGGGAATATCTCCACTGGGAGGGGTGTAGACAACTTTGGACAAGCCAGGGGCTCTCTGGTACAGGAGAGTGTACATTCCACCTTCCTCTGTCCTAAAAAACATTCATGGCACTTCCCAATATCCTCGGGGCAGCCCGCCTCCCAAGTCAGAACTCTGGGAATACTGCTACTGTCCTGTGTCTCCTTGTTCCTTTGTGGTTGTCACAGTTCAAGTGGGTGCTGGGGAATGTTCGTGTAGGACACAGTGGCAGGGAGACTGAGGGGCTGTGAATTCCCCAGCATGATAGAGGCATTCGGTGTGTGCACAGGCAATATGGTGTCCACTATCTCAGACTGGGTTCCTGGTGAGGGTAAGCAACCCTATGCAGGCTTGCAGCCTGGTGCTCTGCTCCCAGGAAACTCTCAGTTCACCAATGGCAGCAGCCCTTGGACTCGTCAGGGCAGGGCTATCTGACAGATTAGAAGCTGGTAGAACACCACAGGTGTGAGGGAGGAAAAGTAAACATTCCCACCTACCCTTTCTGTTGGGCTCTGAATCCCTTGGGGGTTAGTCTCCGCCAATATTTTTGCTCCTTCTTGCTCTGTTCTGCCACTTCTTCTCATGGGATCTCCAGTAGGGTAGGTTCTGGCATCTTTCCCCTCAGTTTTTCACCTGGGCTATGCTGTCTCACCTGAACCTTCTTCCTCTATTTGGGACGATCTGTCAGTGTCTCTAGTTGGCCATCTTGCCTGTTTCTTAATATTTTTAAAGTGTCTCCTGTAATTGGCATATAGTTGGTTATTGTTCCTTTTAAAACAATCTAGTCTGACAACCTGTGCCTTTTAAATGGAGAGTTTAAATTAAACCATTTACATTGAATGTAATTATTGATAAAGTTGGGTCTAAATTTACCATTTTGGTATATGTTTTCTTTTTGCCCATCTCTTCTTTTATTCCTCTGTCCCTCCTACCTGCCTTCATTTGAATGAGTCAAATATTCTTAGTAATCCGTCTTAAACACCTCTGTTAAACTTTTTAGCTATAGCTCTTCATGTTATTTTTGATCACAATATAAATTCTTATTACAGTTCACTTTCGAATAATGTTACATTGTATGAACATTGTATGAACTCTATGTATCCTTCTATATACCTTCCTCCTCCTCCTCCCTTGTGATCTTGTTATATATTTTATTTCTATACATAATTATAAGCTCCATAATATTCATAATTTATCCCTTATAATTGATTGTTATTGGTTGGTTTTAACCTGTCAATAGTGTTTTTTTAAAAAATAGGTTATTTAAGTACATAAATAAAAATAATAAAAAGATGGTCTTTTATATTTACCCATATATTTAGTGCTCTTCCTTTTCTCCTACAGATCCTTTCATCTAGAATAATTTCCTATTATCCAATAGAACTTCCTTTAACACTTCTTGTAGTACAGATCTGCTTGAAATGAAGTATCTGTTTGTCTAAAAATGTTTTTTTTAAACTTCTCTTTTTAAATGAATATTGTGGCTAACTTTAACAGGATTGTTTTCACTTCTTTAAAGATGCCATTCCATTGTATTCTGGGCTCTATTATTTTTGATAAGAAACCAGCCAACATTTTTATTGCGGTCTCCCTCAATATGTCTCTTTTTCCTCTGCCTTCTTATAAAATTTTCTATATTTCTTTTTTAGTTATTTGACTCTGATGTGGCTAGATGTGGTTTTCTTTGTATTTATACTATTTGAGGTCTGCTAAGCTTATTGGTGCTGCAGGTTTACCTTTCATGAATTTTAGAAAATTCATTCATTATCATTATCTCTTCAATATTTTTTTCTGTCCCAATCTCTCTGCCCTTTTCTCCCCCTAAGACTCCAGTTATACAAATGTTAGACCACGAGTTTTAGATACTCTGCTTCCTTTTCTTTGTGCTTCAGTTTGAATAATTTCTGTTGACTGCCTTCAAGTTCACTGATCCTTTTTTCTAATACAGCTAGCCTGGTTAAGCCCATTGAATGAATCCTTCATTTCTAATAATGTATATTTCAGTTCTAGAATTTCCATTTGATTCTTTTTAATAGTTTCCATTTTTGTACTGAAATTACTACCTATTCACTATGTTTTTCAACTTCTTGATGAGATCCCTTAACATCTATTACATAATTAATGTCCTTTATTCTACACCTGACATCTGCATCATCTGTGGGTATACTTTTATTAACTGCTTTTTAAAAAAACTTGATTATGACCCACAATCCTGCTTCTTCACTGTCTCGTAATTTTTGGCTGTATGCCAGACATTGGTATAAATGACTAGAGATGGAATAAATAATATATCTCTAGAAAAGTGCATAGTGTTTTCCTCTGTCTGGCTGCTAGGATAGGAAGTTGAGTTAATGTGTCTATAATTAAGCTGGGTCTGGGTTTTCTTGCTGCATTTTTAGTTAAATTTCATTCACCACTGGCTTCAAATATTTTGAGGGTAGGATTCATATTTTTTTTGAACAGGGCTTGGGATGTGAGAACTGGTAAGACTACAATTCTCTCTTTGCTTTACAGCCAAGCTACTAGCTTTACAAACTATAAGACGTCTCTCTCTGGTTTGCTGTTTAGCCATCAGCTTTATCGTTGCTGGGGAGTCCTCTTTGTTTTCCAGACCTGTTCTCTACTTTGCTTAATCTCTAGAGACATCTTTCCGCCCTGATGCCCTGCCCCCAGCTTTACTAGGCTGCTACTTTGCACTAAGTGAATGTCTTCCACACTTCAAAGAAGGATCTCTCTCAGCTCTTCTAACTTGCCTCAGTCTTTGGGACATTGCCACTATGCATTCCATGAAGGCACCATAGCAAAGAACTGGAGAGTCAGTGTAAACTCATGCTGTTGACTGGGGCTCCTTGGGATTCTAATCTGTCATGTCAGCCCACATATGGCCATTAAAAGCTTGTTAAAATTTGGACTAGTTCTTCTTCACTCTCAATTACGGTAGGTTCCCTTCTCTTCCTGCTGTGCCCCAGGGATGTAGCTATAGGTCTCTTCTTTCCTGTGAAAAACTCTCCCCTCTTTCTTTAGGTTTTTTGGTGTCCTCAATTCTCTGACAGGTTAAAACAAAACAAAAACTGTATAATTTGTGGCATGTTCACTTTCATCTCATTGTTAAGAGGGAAATGATGATCTACTGTGAGTTTCTACGTCTTAACCAGAGGTGGAAGTGCCTCTACTCTTTAGAGCAGGTCTTTATTTTAAGCAACATATAGTTACCTTTGAATTTCAATACTCAAATAAATATAACAGATTGCAGATAGTACTAAAATATGTTCATTTGAGTAAGTGAATATTCACTGTGGGATTTTAAGCACTAAGATTTGTATCCATTTCTGTGTATCACAATTACTTACTAACCATTCAGAAGGGATGATATAAACACCAAAATGGACACAAAGTTCTTGAACACTCACGATTAATATGTGAAAATAATTAAGAAATATAAAATCTGATAGAAAAACTAAAAGTTATAAATCACAAACTTCCTAGAAGGCATTTATTTTTAAAATGACAGCTAATTAAATAGCATAATTACATAGAAAATGTACCTCACCAAAGAATCCAAATATAAAGAAAGTGAAATTCTAACAATTTCTATCCATCGTCCCTTCCTTTTTTTCACAAACCTAGTCTCAGGGTCTAAAATACTATTTATATACTGAAGATTTCTAAATTTAGTCCAGACTTCTCCCCTGAGCACTGGACTTAAATGCCTCCTTAACGTGTATTACTAAGATGCCTAAAATGTATCTCAAACTTAAAATGTTAAAAAACAAACGTCTGATTTTTCCTTAAACTTGTTCCTCCCACTCTTTGTCACCTCACTAAACAGCAATCCATCCTGCCATTTGTCCAGGCTAAAAATGTAGTCATCTTTGATTCTCATGTATCACATATAAGCAAACTTTATAGCCTCAATTTAAAAAATACATCCAAAATCCTACCACTTCACAACACATCTGCTGTTATCCTACTCCTAGTCACCACCTTGTTCCTAAATAACTGCCATGGCCTCCTAACTGATCTTTCTCCTTCTGCCTTTGCAACATTTCCACTCCCCCGCCTATTCTCCACAAACAGCCACAACAATTCTTTTAAAACATGAGTGAAATCATGTCATTCCTATACTCAAAACTCTCCAATGGCATCCATTTCACTCAAAGTAAAATCTAAATTCCATAACATGGTCTATAAAGCCCTACGATCTGGCTCCTGGCAACCTCTCTGACACTATCTCTTCTTTTCACTCACTTAGCTCTAGACACGTACCTTCTTGCTGTTCGTCAACAAATTACACACACTTCAATGTCAGGGCCTTCGTAACTGCTGTTCCCTCTGCCTGCAATGCTCCTTGCAGTTATCTTAGTGGCAACAATACATTAATTAAATAATTATTAATTCTCAAAATTCTGTCAGTTAACTGGATGGTTCTTTTATTGGCTCATGAGGCTGCAAATCACTGGCAGCTTGGCTGGAGCTGGAAGGCCTATGATGTTCTCACTCACACATGTCAGCCTACTCTTTCTACATGGTCTCCCATAATTCAATATTCTACCCCAGGCTTCCTTACATAATAGAAGGGGCATTCCAAAAGGGGAAAGGTAGAAGTTGCAAGGCTGCTTGAGGCCTAGGATCTGGAACTCACACAATGCCTTCTTTAACACTTGGTTAAAACAAGCTATAAGGCCAACCCAGATACAAGAGGGTAGGGAAATAAAGTCTATTTTGATGGAAAGAGCTGCAAAACATTGTGGATTCAATATATCACACCCCATATATCTGTATGGCTCACTCCCTTCATATATTTGTTCAAATATCACCTTATCAGTGAGGCCTTTTATGAGTTCACATAAAGTAACTACCCTTCCCCCTTACGTTGGCACTTTACACTTTCCACACTTTACTTTTCTCTGTATCACCTATTACAACCTGACGTATATTTACTTGTTATCTGTCTCCTCACTACAGTGTAAGCTCCATAAAGGTAGGAACTTTTCCTGTTTGTTTCATTACTATATCTCTAGCACCTTAGACACTGCCTCATACGTAGCAGGCACTCAATCAACATCTGTTGAATAAATTCTATCGAGCTTGTGTCATGAAGTAATAAAGCAAGATTCAAAATAACACAAAAAAGCATAACAAATTTTACTGTTGAAATGCTGATGGCTTTATATGCTCTTTTATTTATTCTATGACTTTGAACAAAACATTTTATTATGCTTTATTTTAAAAAAATAAAGTGTGCCCACCTAAAAAGACTTTATTTTAAAAAAATTATTACTATTATTTTTTTAAGGCTCTATTGCCCAGGCTAGAATGCAGTGGCATCATAGCTTACTGCAACCCCAAAATCCTGGGCTCAAACAATCCTCCTACCTTAGCCTCCCCAGTAGTTGGGACTACAGGCGTATATCGCCATGCCCAGCTAAGTTTTCTATTTTTTGTAGTGATATGATCTCATTATGTTGCTCAGACTGGTCTTGAACTCCTGGCCCCAAGTGATCCTCCTGCCTTGGCCTCCCACAGTGCTAGGATTACAGACATGTGCCACTGAACCTGACTTTAAAATTTTTTTTTTACTTCAGAGCATAAATTCAAGTTGCCCTGAATATATGCTCTCTATAAACACTTCAGTCGTGTGTGTCTGTTTCTTGGATATAATGAGAATGTTTTTCAAAAGTTTAGGTACATATTTGTGCATACCTATTCTCTGGAGCCAATACTTTAAACTCTTTATTAAAAGTTGCTACAGGGCCTAGAATGCGCATGGGGGTAGCTTACCAATCTGTCACCAAATCTGTAAGATGCAGGATTTAACTGTATAATAACAATAATTTATGTAACACACCTATGATTATAGCATCATCCAAGTTTTGCCTAGGCTAATGTCTCCTAAGTTTATCATTTCTTCAATAAAACATGAAAAGAAAAGGTTAAAAGAAAAAGCTATCCTTCAAAAGATTTTGGATACAAAAAAAGAAAAGAAAAAAAGGAAAAAGTCATCTTGTTAGCCTATATTAAGTCAGAGTTTAACTGAGAAAAAAACCTAACCAGAAAACACACCAGAAAAAAACAATAATAGTTTATTATACATACATATATGTATAAGAATGCTCTAACCCATTCCTAAATCTACTCAATATAAACAGAATAAAATGAGTCAATGTTATAGAGGGAAGATGCACACTAGAAGAGACATCAGTATTGTAGCCACTGTCACAACCATCCCAATTAACTAAAAGCATTGTTATCAGGTCTAAACCAGTTTTATGTCCAATGTGGGAAACAGGATTAATTACCTATTAAAAATTCTCACTACTGCTGTATTGGAATAATAAAACCCAAGACACTAGTTTAAGTAAGTCAGCTAGTTAATGAAAAAAGAATCTTCTCCCTCAGAGAAACTGTGAGTGTTAGGGTTAGAAGTGGGGGTATGGGAGATCTGCTTTTTAAGACTTTTTTAAAAACACATGCATGTAGTACCTCTAAACAAAAAGTAAAAATCAAAACATTAATTCAATTAAAAAGGGATTAATTCCCTCTATGGCTCTAGACATAGTAAATAAATCTGAAAGGAAGTTTTCTTAAATGGCTTTTCATATAGACTACTGTATGTAGCCAAAGGAAAAAACAGAATAAAATAATGAGTGTTCCATGTATATGTGTGTATTCACATAAGTATATTTTATGGCCCATGTGAAAACCCATGCCTCTCCACCAAATTGACAAGATAGGACATAATTTAAATGCAGAAGATGGTTTGATCCAATAATATGCTATTCTAGGCAGAAGAAATATCAAACAACACAAAACACTTGCTGGTTTGAAAAAGTTGGTTTGAAAACAAGCAAAAAAATTTTTGTTGTTTTAAAGCAACTAAAATCCTCTTAGGATTCATTTTACTTATACCAAATGGATTTACAGATAGGGTGGAAACAATTATCCACACAAACTTTTACACTCATGAGTTGCTGATAAACTATTACCATTGCTTCTGATATGCTTTCTTGTTACAACTCTTCAATATACATAGGTTAAATTCTAACTTTATGAATTATAGTAGTGAACAATCTTTAATGAATGATAAATTTTCGCTAGCCAAGACCATTACATTAGCCAAACCCTGAACATTAAATGTTTCTTTCATACCAGCCAAAAAAACCCACAAAAAACAAAAAAGGCTAAGTAATGTTGATTTGATTCCTAGCATTGGGGACCTGGACCTAGAATTGTTGTTCTCTTCTCCATTAAGAAATGGAAACAAAACATTACTATTATAAAAATTTGATGTATCAAACAGCTGTAAGAAAAACCAGATGTACATTTAGAAATGCTAATGGTAAATGTAGACAGGAAGGGATGAATATAAAAAGGACAGTCAGGAAACTCAGCTTCTAGTCTGAGTACTTCCATGAGCTGGTTATACGATGTTGGGCAGCTCATTTATTTCTCTAGGCCTAATTTTTTCATTTGGAAAAAAGGAGGGAATAAGACCAGGAGTCTTAAAAATTTTAGTGGTTTTTAAGATTCTACCAAGTTAGGCCGGGCGCAGTGGTTCACGCCTGTAATCCTAGCACTCTGGGAGGCCGAGACAGGTAGATCATTTGAGCTCAGGAGTTTGAGACCAGCCTGAGCAAGAGCGAGACCCAGTCTCTACTAAAAGTAGAAAGAAAATTAGCCAGGCATGGTGGTACATGCCTGTAGTCCCAGCTACTCGGGAGGCTGAGGCAGAAGGATTGCTTGAGCCCAGGAGTTTGAGGTTGCTGTGAGCTAGGCTGACGCCATGGCACTCTAGCCTGGGCGACAGAGTGAGACTCTGTCTCAAAAAAAAAAGATTCTACCAAGTTAAAAAAAAAACACTACAATTTTGTATTATTGGTAAAATGTCAATTGTTACAACCCTTTGACCCAGAAAGTCCTCTTCTAAGAATTATCCCACAAACATACTGGCACATGTACGCAAAAATATGTATATGTGGACAAGGATGTTAACTGGCAAAAAGCCTGTAGAAAAAATAATTAAATGTTAGTAGAAATCTACTTAAAGATATGGCTATCTACGCAATTGAATACTATGGCACCGTTTAAAAGACTGAGGAAGTAATACGGAACAATCTCCAAAATATATGGTTATATGAATGGTGTATATAGTGTGTTCTCATGTCGGTTTTTAAAAAGGGAACAGTAACATAGATATAAACACACTTATAAAAATCCTTATTCATGCGAAGAATATTTCTAATTCGATACACAAGAAACTGGCAGTAGTTGTTGCTTCTGAGAGGGGCACTAGCAGTTTAAGGTAGAAGGAAGATTTAACTTTTCATTGTAAACTATTTTTCTACTGCCTGATTTTACCATGTACAACTTTTTCATTAAATAAAAAAACCACAACATTTTTATTTAAAAATATTTATATTCTCCACACTTTAAATTAGCCAAAAGGCCTTATTTATCAAACATGTTATCTTCACTGACAAAAGATTATTATTTCATGCAAATATTTTTCAAATTACCTTGAAAAGCCTGGGAAACACATCTGCTGGTTGTCCACGAATCACAAACAGACGAGAGTTTAACTTTCGTAGATTGGCATCAAGATCCTCAAGACATTGAAGCAAAAATCTAGAGAGAAAAAAATATTATTAAAATTCTTAAAAATATATATTTGGGAGATATAAAATATCTCAAAATCATGTTATTCTAGAAGTTGAAATGCCAACCCATCATCTTATTCTTATATCTCTTACTGATACACAAATTAGTATTTCCAGAAAACATACTAATAAATTTTTTTAAATTACAGCACATTTCCCAGGATTTTAATGAAGTCCTGAATAAAAAATCACTAATTTTCATTAAATAAAAGTGACTGTCAGCAAAAATTTAATTTGTGAACATAGAAATTATATAAAGAAATATCAAAGCACTGAAGTAAATTGATGTCATTGTTTAAATTTGATGAAATGAAAAATCTTCTATATGAAGGTAGTTTTTCATATAGAAAAGAAACCTTGAAAAATCTAGAACATTTTCTATTGGGAGGAAAAACAAAAACATCCTCTTTAAAGGAAAAAAGAATAATAAATAGATATTAAATTATGTGGTATTAACCTTCTGAGTATTGAGAATACCAGGTTAATTTCTAAAAAAAAAAAAAAAGAAAAAGAAAAAAAGGTTTCATGGATCAGGTAGGGGTACAGACTTTTTCAATGAAGTAAGTATAACAGGGCTTATACATGACAGATACAGGAAAATTCTAGAGCAGTAGCAGAAGACTGCTTACTGTGCATCTTCTATTGCAAAGAAATGGATTATTCTCCAAGAGCAAATCCAAAAGAGACGTCACCCTTGGAAGATCCAACCTCATTGTTCACCTCATGTTAATTTTCGTCTATTAATAGATTCTGTTCCTTTCAGCTGGACATATCTTACTTGCTCTCTATTTTCCTTCTTTTATATTCTTGATCTTAAGGTTAAATATTTGTCTGTCTTTTCCACAGGCCATGTGCTCTTTGAGAATAGTGATTATGTCTTACTTTTGAAGCAAAGAAGAAGCAGGGAAAGGCATATTCCAGAACTGCACTGTTCAAGATAGTAACCAAAAGCCACATGTAGCCATTTAAATTTAAATTAATTAAAAATTAAAATTGAGTTCCTCAGTCACACTTGCCACATTTCAAGTCCTCGACAGTCATATGTGTGGGTACCATACTGACCAGCACAAATATAGAACATTTCCATCACTGCAGAAAGTTCTACTGGACAATACTGTTGTAGAAGGTTGCTCAGTCTAGATAATTTTGTTTTACTTGCCCATTCTGATGCCATCATTTCACCAATAAAGTCTTGTTGATTTTTTACTACTCTAGTTATTAGTAACATAAGTATACTAAGGTCTGACACTTTAGACCTTAGACTCTATAGCTCGAGATTCACTGTGCTGTATTCATGAGAATGTTAAAGACATACCACCATCTCACCTTAGCAAGTCTCACAGGTGCCCTTAAACAAATGGGAGACAAATCTTTCTATCCTCACATATCCTTTCTGTCTTGGTTTGGAGTCACTTCCCTAACACCCGACCCCCACATCAACCCACGACTGCCAATGTGCAAATACTGTGGAGAAGAAGACTGTTGTTGAAGTTAGATGCATAGTGACATAAAAGCACCTGAGTTTCATAATTACCCACAACTATCAATAACTTACCACGTCTGGTGATAAACATTTATTGGGAAGCATCTAATTTTATGTAATTGCTTGGCAACAAGAGTTTTGAGACAGAACAAAGATCGAAGAATTTTTAGACATATCAAAAATTAATAAGTTGAATGAACTAGCAATTTTAAGTTTTCTTAAATTGAAATAGTACAAAACCAAATGTTCTGGAGGGATAATCCAAGGCAAAGATAATCCCCAAATTTCTGTTGTACTATTGGTTTCAGCATCTCTCCCCCCCACCGCCCCCCCCCACCCCCACTCCTCAGAGAACAAGTTTCACGTTTCAGCATCTTCTCTACCTGAGCTGGTAGTAAGTAGCAAGAGTTCTCCATATTCAACTTTTTGGGGGAAATGATTCTATGTGGTGATTCTATGCAGTCAATGACAAACAGTATGACGGGTAAAGAAAAAAAAGAAGAACAACATGATTAATTCATAAAATGAACAGTTAAGTATGGATTAATTAATAATTGGCTCTTAAATTTTTCCCTTTCTTATTTACAAGCTGAATAAGCATTCTTAATGGTTTCTAACAAACACTCTATGAACCAAACAAATGTTGTACAGAGTGATATGAACTGAAATAATTTGTTATAATGGGAAAAGTTTTGCAACCTAATAATTAATTTTGTTTTGGCACTTCATGAAACAAAGAAATAGAAGCTGTATTTAAGTATGGTGTTTTTCTTCACAAATGTTATTGATACTGTTTTTCTTCCATACTGTAATGTTTTTCTTCCATAGATGTTCTAATTTGCATCTCTCATTTCACATAAAAATTGCAGAGGTGCAGTGGATTGTAAAAATTGAGGTACTTTTAAAAATAATATAGGTCCATTGTCATCAAATATTTTAGGCAGAAAAGATCTGTGAAAAAAAGGAAGAGAGAAGGATGGAGTGGAAAACACTGTGATGCTGTCCTTTGTTTTAAAACGTTTTTGCATTATGGCTTTTAAAACTGTATGCACATATTACTTTGATAAAATAAAATTTACATTGCATGTATCTACTTATGTTTATATGTGCATAAGCAAATAACTAGAAAAATACTCCCACGGGAAGTGGGAGTTTGGGATAGGGGTGAGGAAGAGAAAAATACACTTTTTAACTTGACATGGAAGTTTAAAATTGATAATTAGCATATGTTCCTTCAAAGTAGAACAAAAATGAGACATACTATATTTACTGTAAGCCTGATTTAATACATTGTGAACATCTTTTCAAAGCAATAGACATACTTCTATGGTACCAATTTTCATAGTTTCATAGCATTCCATTGCATAGATATCCCATAATTTAAAAGTTACTATCCTTTGATCAGTCCTGAAAAGTCCTAACTAATTTCCTCATCTGTAAAACTGGGACAGTAATAGGACCCATCTCATAGCACTGTCTGTGAGAATTAAACAAATTAATGTATGTGAAGCTCTCAGAATGGTGTACTATTATGTAAGTGTTATCTATTACTTTTTAGTCCCCTCCTTCCTATGCACTTCAATTCCTTTTTTCTAACTGTATGGCAATTCAAATTTAATGAACTATTGATGCTAAGTTATATAAAACTGTACCACTTTATTAAGGCTTTTTTGGGGGGTTAGGGGGAGAAGGTCTCACTCTGTTGCCCAGGATGGAGTGAAGTGGTGTCAGCATAGCTCACTACAACCTCACTCCTGGGCTCAAGTGATCTTCCTTTTTCAGTCTTCCAAGCAACTGGGACTATAGGTGTGCATGCCACACACGCCCGGCCAATTTTTCTATTTTTTGTGGATACAAGGTCTTGCTATGTTGCCCAGTCTTGTCTCTTGGCCTCAAGTGATTCTCCCACCTCGGCCTCCCAAAGTGCTAGGATTACAGGTGTCAGCCACCATGTCCGGCCTAATTAAGGCTTTTAGTTTACATTTGGCTATCTCAAAATAGTTGTAAAATTAGGCTGCTCAATTTAAATACACTGGCTCCCAAATATTAACACATACAAAATAACAAGGTGTTGTTAAATAAAACAGCAATAGTTACTGCAAATTAGGCCTTGTGACGAAGTGCACGATTAAAATTACTTCCCACATTCATATCCACAGTACTTGTCCACCATTTAACATCTCAACCAAAACATTACACGTGAAATAATCACTAACAGGTAAAAATACTAAACCAGCATATCTAGTGTTGTAAATACACTTATGCATGAGCAAGCAAAGGATTTACAATGAGAATCTACAGTTGCAGAAGCCTGAAAATGGTTTACAAAAATTGTCAAATCATTAAAAAATTGTTTGAAAATATACACTTCTTGTAGACCCTCACTGTACACACAACTATAAACATTGTTCCCTATGTAAACAAAAAAGGAAACACATAATAAGAGATTTGAAAAGTCTGGACATTTCCTTCCTAATAGATATTAAAAGGCGATGACTTTAATCTAAGACCCTATACTGAAAGGACTACTATATTTTAAAGAAAAGATCACTGTCTCCACAGATTTTTTAAAAAATTTTAAAAACTATATTGCTATATTAATCAAGGCACTTATTTTGTTCAATACAATAATGGCCTTGAATTTCTTTTAAAAAATCACAATAAGCTACAAATATCAAGGAACTGAAGTCATCTGGAGTAATCTATATAAGACCTCTTTGGACTTTCTTTTATTATGCTAAAATAGTGATGCTTTTAGGATTTACATTATTGTACTCTCCACATGTTAAAGTACAGCATTTTCATACATGTATAACATCGGTGGATGAAGAATGTCTCTTAGCAGTAATACGGGATGTAGCTTCTGGTTTTACCAGCTGCATGCTCTAAGACTATTATATAAGTAAAAATCTCTCTTGTGATACTGGAAAGTGATTAGAATGGTACAAACTAACATAGTAGCTTTCATCCATCTCTTAAGAGTACCATCCCAGGAAAGTCCACCTAAGATGTTGGTAGGCTTAAAGTTGGAATGCTGGCACTGCTGAATTGGGCAACAGTTCTTCAGACCTGGCTCAGAGCTGCGATGTATTTAGTATAGTAAAGCAGCTGACATGATGACTTTCTGCAAGCCTTCCCAGGCACAGGCACTAGAGTTTTTCAAATTATTAATAATTTGCCACACTAGGTCATAAAAGTTCTCGTTAACATTTATTTTTGATTTGCAGAAGATTCTAAGAATGCACAGTTGTTCCAATGTCTTGCTAGACTGGGATTTTTCCTTTTCTACAACTCTTTCATCTTCCAAGTAACACTTATTACCTACCAGAATTATTGAAACAGCAATGTCTTTAACTGGAAGAATCTGTTCTCTCAGATCTTATAAATCATTAAATGTTGACTGTGCTGTGATGGAATAAACTAATGAAAAGCCTTCTCTATTTTTTATGTATATCCCTCATTACTATAAATTGTTCCATTACTGTAGTATCCAAGATTTCAAGCATGTACTATTGTGGATCTACTTCAACTTGCTTGCTTTCTTTTTTTTTTTCCTTCAGTCAACCAATACTTCAACTTGCTTTTCTATGAGAATCTTCTATTGTAGAATCACATTTTTATTTTTCTAAATTTCTTTCTTCTTTGTTTTTTCTCTTTTGATAACTAATAACAAAGGATCACATATATTTTTTAAAAACTCCTTGAACAAATCACAAAGTCAGAGCCGACTTTCCATCGCTTTCTGAGCCAAGAATAATCAGCTTATACTCACTGATGCAAACTTGTCAAAACCTAGTACCTCTCATGTTGTCACTGGGTCCCTGCAGCCAGTGCTGTCCCACGCTCCCTCAGAATCACTACCTCCCTGTGCCATAGAGGTCTTGAGGCTGCTGCTGTTCCAGATGGTTGGTTTATATCCCACTTCTATTCTTTTTTTTTTTTTTTGAGACAGAGTCTCATTCCGTCACCCAGGCTGGAGTACTGTAGCATCACCACAGCTCACTGCAACCTCAAACTCTTGGGGCTCAAGCGATCCTCCTGCCTCAGCCTCCTGAGTAGCTAGGACTACAGGCATGTGCCACCATGCCCGGCTAATTTTTTTTTTCTATTTTTGGTAGAGGCTAATTTTTTCTATTTTTTTGGTAGAGACGGGGTCTCACTCTTGCTCAGGCTGGTCTTGAATTCCTGACCTCAAGAGATCCTCCCACCTCGGCCTCCCAGAGTGCTAGGATTACAGGCCGGTATGCCCCAGCCCCACTTATTTCTTGCTACAATAATTCTAGTTCTTATTCTTCCTTTTATTATTTACTGTAATGCCTTAAAACAGATCTGCCTACCAACAATGTCTCTCTATCCTGATCCATTTTATACACAATACCAAATCTTCGTGAGGCACGCTTTCCTGGTCTTGAAAGACTCATTCTTTATAAAATAAAGAACAAATTATTTTGCTTGGCCGCTTGGCCACTAACCTAGGGTTTCAGGTTCATTTCCTACCCTACTCCTCTTTTCCTACCCTTCTCCCCTTTCCCTCCCACCAAACCAAACTACTTCTTTTCCCCCACATATTCAATCTCCTGGAATTTGCTCCACATTCTTTCCTTGGCCTGTAATACCTTTCCCAATTTCCATCTTTTCTAGTTCATATCCCACTAACTTTAAGTCTTCCAGTTGAAAGTAATTTCTCTATCCTCCGAACTGTAAAATGACATAATGTACCTCATCCTAGAAAAACTCATACGAATTTTTGTATATATACATATATATGTATATATAGAGACATAAGAAACCTCCTCCTGGTGGATTTCAAATTAAGTATCTGTGTCTGATTCCTAACTACACAGTTTTCTTAATCTGTGCTTTGGCAAACAAATCTCATCATGTCATTTGCACAATTTATTGAAAAGATTTGAAATAGGATAAAAAGACCTAGTAGGGTTGTCTTATATAGCTGCTGAAAAGATTAGAAGCAGCATAAAATCACCTAGTAGAGTCCCTAACACTTGGTAGATATTCATTAAACAGATGTTATTATTTTCCCTTCAGAATAATTTCTATTTTTGAAAAAAATACATGTATTTAAACATGTAAATACCTGAGCATGACAACAGAAAACAATGGATTAACTGGATGCCTATATCTATATAAAGAATCACTTGGAATGCATAACTTCATCTGAATGTGACTTTGAACTAAGGTTTGAAGGAAATCTTTCCCAGTGACAAGGTCAATGTGAGCATGAATGTATATAAAACATGGTACAGTGCAATTAAGACTCTGAATCAACTAATCTCTAAGCATATAATTCTTACTTGATAATACCTCCCATAGTCCAGGTTCAAAGTATCAACTCATTGACAGGTGCGATTGCTTTTTAGTGCTAAACAAATAATGTTACTTGAAAACTATACAAAATCTAATGCTTCATCCTTTACCCTCGACTGGGAAGAGAGATCTGTCAGACTTCAGCTTCAGTGTGTTCCAGAGAACACACCAATTTCAACCTTTATGTATTACAAATTCATGTGCCTTGGAACAGGCATTCAATATTGAAGGGAATGAATGATTTAATATATTCCACTAAATAATTTTAACAGGAACATATTTCCAGATCTTCTGCAACTTGGAATATATACTATTTTCTTGAACTACGCCCATTTGAAGGCTCAGTTAATAATGTTATTAACTACCTGCAACAGATTGCTTTTTAAATAGGCCAAATTGTAGTAAAACTCACTGCATACTTTCACATAATTGTACTGCATACACAGAAGCACAGTTCTCATGTTATTTAATCACAATACTGCATGCACCACTTTAAACTGAAGAGGTATTACGTAAAAAAATATTACTTCACTTTAAACGTTTTAAGGATTTTTTCCTCCTATTGCTATTATTAAAAAATTACATGCAGTAAGCTTCCTTATACCACCTCCAAAAGATGATTTCAACATGAATCAACAGAAATAGTTTCTTAAAGTAGGTCATTGCTATAGCAACCAGTGGGCGGTTTAGTATACTCCCGTCACAATGACCTACTTTCCAGCCTGTGCTAGAACAGCTTTATATAACTAGAATTTCTAGTTCTGTCTGTAAAATAGTCTAAAAAAGGGAATGGTAAGATACAACATAATCCTATTGCTGCTGAAAACAAGGCATTATGAATTAACATGTATCATACTAGAATAAAGCCATCTGGTTCTGTACTTTCGTTTCTAAAATATATCTTATCAGATGCTCAGCAATGAAAATTATATTTAGAATATCTAAACAAAAACAATTCATTGCTGACCCTAGAGAACTGATCTAAAGAATATAAACTAAAGCCATTAAAACCATATGGAAAATATCTCCTACTATCCACATGAAACAATAGTTAAATTTAGCAAAAAATTAAAGTTCTGGATATATTATCATAATAGAAAAAATGGAGATTCTCAGTCACTAACCAAAGTCTGTCATTGTTTTTTAGAGACTGTAAACATATAAATAACGATTTGTGTCTCTAAATTGAATAAAGTTTGCATATACTCCTTTTTTCTGGTTTGTAACAAATTTTTAGTACTTTCATTTAACTTAATCATTATTCAAATTGTCAGGATATTTGTGATACACATTTTCCCTACAGAGAACAGTTTAATATTCAATAAAGAGGAAATATACATACATTTCAAAAGAAATTTTTGCATTTGCCTGACCCTAAAGCCATAAACCATACCATGACACAATGTCACTTTTTATAACACATATTTTGCAATGCTCTCTTTTAAAATCCTGAAATAAAATTCATAGCTAATGTAACATCCATATACACAATTTTAAAGCATTAGTATAATGGACTAATTGTCACATGTAGAAGAAATTAAAGGAAGGTCATTTATATTTTAAAAAGAAGTAACACGTACTTCTACAGGTAAATACCTACCTAGGCATGACACAAGAAGACAATCAATTAGTCTGATGACTACACTTACATACAGAATCATTTTAAATTTAACAGCTGTAAAACAGACTGATACAGTTGTATTACTGGTGACTCAAACACCATGAATGGCATTGCCTTTGGTAATGTGATTTCCTGAAATGTTGAGCAAGATTTAGCAAAGTTCTGAACAAAACAAAGTATAGTCTTTCTTTGATTTTATATAGGTGATAAACACATTCTAGGAAAACTCAGTATATATTAAAATTATGTAAAAAAATACCTAACGTTTATATAAAAATGGATTTACGCTCTAATTTCGGAAAATTATGAATAAGTTATTCACTTACATTAAACACCTGCGAGAACATTTCAAGGTTACATGGAATTCAGGACAACTATCTATCTATCTATTTATTTATTTATTTCTAAGGAGAAGGGATCTTGCTATGTTGCTCAGGCTGTCCTTGAGCTCCCGGACTCAAGGAATCCCCCTGCCTCAGCCTCTGGAGTAGATGGAACTACAGATGTGTACCACTGTGCCTGGCAACAAATATTTATTTTGAGGGACTACTCAGACACTGAAAGAAGTCTGCCATTCTCAGTCACTCCTCACTAATTTCACTAGCACTCTCCAATCATTGTGACAACCAAAAATGCCTCCATAAATTTCCTAAGATGCCTTCTAAGGAGTGATACTGTTCATTACGTCTATTATATAATTTAATTCATTGACTTATGAGAGATAAAAAGATAAATGAGATGAGGTTCCAATACTCATGGAGTTCAAAATCTAGAAAAGGAACTTGAATATGTACATGATATACATATATACAACAGAATCTGCTATGGTAGAATACAAAGTATATTACGAGATACAAATGGATATCATTAATACGCTAAAATCAGGAAGGAGAAACCACTTCTACATTTTTTCTCTTTTTTGACATGGGGAGAGATTTAGGCAAAAATTTCAACGATGTAGTGATGGCAGAGAGAGAGACCTTGAAGTATTAATATGATTTTAATAGCTGGAGATAGGGAAGGAGAATTATTGTACACTGGACTGTACTAAGCTTGTTCACTACTTCCCAGGGCCCAGACAATTCCTGATGTATAATAAGAGTTCAATAAATATCTATCTAATGATGACCAAATAAATAAATTAGTGAAGGAAGGAAAAAGGGATTTTAAAGACTTAAATCAATAGTCAATGGAGAAGAAACACAAAATGGAAAGAATATTCTCTGAATGTCTACTGTGCTGGGTACTCATGTTACATCCCCAACAACTTTACAAGTTTCCCTCATTTTTAAAATGATGGAATCTGACACTCATCAAGGGCATTTTACAAGCTCAGTGAAACAATGAAGTAAAAAATTTAATCTGGATGTGTCTGACTGCAAACCTATGCTCTTTGCATTATATAATGCTACTTTCCTACAGAATATGTATTAATAATAATCTAAAATGTTTTAGGAAAAATAATCTGATGCTCTAATTTCTTTAAGAACATAAAGAATACAGAATACAATACAGTTTTTGTCCTCAAGATGGGAGATAGGCATGTGTGTCAATTAAGACAGAAGAGCTTAGGTTACACTTTGGTAACAAACTACTCCCAAATCTCCACATCTTAAAACAACTAAAGTTTATTTCTCACTGATGCTATATATTAATATCTATTGCAGATCAGCTAAAGCATTTCTATATACATTTAATTGGTCAAAGCAGGTCACATGGCCAAGTCAGACTTCAAGAAGGCAGGAAAACATAAACTTCCTGCAGGAAGGGATATTGAATAATGGTTAACAGTAATAATACCTACCATAATGTCTTAACACTGATATTAATGTACCATGTAGTGAATTTTATTACGAAAGGTGTGTTGTGGCAGCACATAAGAAACCAACTGTGTGTGGGGCTGGGAGGATGTAAGGAAGAAAAGATTTGAGTCGAGGCGAGGCCCGGCGCAGTGGCTCACGCCTGTAATCCTAGCACTCTGGGAGGCCGAGGCGGGCGGATTGTTTGAGCTCAGGATTTCGAAACCAGCCTGAGCAAGAGCGAGACCCCGTCTGTACCAAAAATAGAAAGAAATTAATCAGACAACTAAAAATGTATAGAGAAAAAATTAGCCGGGCATGGTGGCGCATGCCTGTAGTCCCAGCTACTCGGGAGGCTGAGGCAGAAGGATTGCTTGAGCCCAGGAGTTTGAGGTTGCTGTGAGCTAGGATGACGCCACGGCACTCTAGCCCGGGCAAAAGGAGTGAGACTCTGTCTCAAAAAAAAAAAAAAAAAAAAAAAAAGATTTGAGTTTGGAATTAACAGGTGTTGATCAAGAGGATAAAGCAGGAAACAGCAATCAAAGCAGAGAAAAACAGTATGTATGCTTAAGTGAAGGAAACTCATAAGAGCTAGGGGGTGCGGGTAACTGGAAAAATAACTACAAGTATTACACTTTCTATACTAAGATGTATATTCTCCCCAACCCAAGTTTTAACATTTCAAAATATATTCAAAATCAATGTCAAAAAAACCCTGTTATCAACTTCTGTTGTTGACAATACGTTGGATTAAGATACCCAAACAGAAATTACCAACAACAAACTGACAAACAACAATAAAAGAAAAAACTTACTTTTTTGTTTTGTTTTGTTTTTTGAGACAGAGTCTCTCACTCTGTCACCAGGGCTGGAGTGCAGTGGCGTCAGCCTAGCTCACAGCAACCTCAAACTCTTGGGCTCAAGCGATCCTCCCGCCTCGGCCTCCCAGAGTGCTAGGATTACAGGTGTGAGCCACCGCGCCCGGCCAAGAAAAAACTTCTTAAAATAATTCACTGGGCCGCCCAAAAAGTAAGAAGGTATCAAAGGTAAGCAGGGGGTGTTTTATTTTTTTTTAAAGTCAGCTTTAGTCCTGAGGATTTCTACAGAGCCATGGAAACCTTGAGTTTAATCCAGGTTGAGAAGGATAGGAGAGCCCCAAGGCCCACCCAAAGTAAGGAAGCTGATAATACACTCTCCATATAAAGCCTGAGCCTCCAAAAGCTTCACCACAATTCAAGTGTAAATAAGACATAAATCTTAAGTTAAAGAATAAGATAACAAGGAAACTTGCCTGTCTCTACCCAGTCTGGGATGATAGG